>OZ030013.1:64995188-65267688 GCA_964023405.1 Apodemus agrarius | reverse complement strand
CTACAGAGTGAGTTCCAGGACAGCCAGGGCTACACAGAGAAACCCTGTCTCGAAAAAACCAAAAAAAAAAAAAAAAAAAAAAAAAAAAAAAGAAAAAGAAAGATGTCAGTGAGCCGGGCGGTGGTGGCACACGCCTGTAATCCCAGCACTTGGGAGGCAGAGGCAGGCCGATTTTTGAGTTCGAGGCCAGCCTGGTCTACAGAGTGAGTTCCAGGACAGCCAGGGCTACACAGAGAAACCCTGTCTCAAACAAAACAAAACAAAACAAAACAAAACAAAACAAAACAAAAAAAAAAACAAAAAAAAAAAAAAAAAAAAAAAACCAAAAAAAGAAAGATGGCAGTGAAGCCATAATTTGACCTCTTTATCCCAAAGTCAAGCTGGTATCCAGTCACATGTTGTTTATCTAGGGTACATACTTTGCTCCTGTGTCGTGGTGGCTGATTTAAAACGAGCAGATTGGTTGTTGACCATCACCATTTGCCATCACAGCCGCTGGTGCTACTACAGCTTTCCTGGGGCCAAAGGCGAGAGAGGTAGGGAAAGGAGGTGGGGGAGGGAGGCCTTAGGCATCATCTAGAGCCCTGTGCTTAGTGAAGTGAAGGGAGACTGGGAGAGCTCAGCTTCCAAAAAACTGAACATAGGGACTTCAGGCCAATTTGAGTAAATTTTTTTGTCTTAGATCCCGTGGTACCCATCCTTTCAACACTGTTGAATTGGTGTCCCCGTTCATAGTCTGAGACCAAACGAACAGTTTATGCAGAGGCGGTAACCTCAGATAAGACATCTATATTGAAGGTTCCCCCAAAACAAAGACCTGGTCTTTGTTCAGATGGGGCTAACTATGGTGCAACCATGACTCAGCAGAGAGAGCCCAGAGCATCCTGGACCCAGATAGGCAGTAGCTGGTGATAGGTACTCATGGAGTCTGAAGAAATGATCAGAGGAGAGAAGTGGTCCCCACATGGCCAGGAAAGACCAGGGTTGGAAACTCAACAGTTCACTAGAGCCGGAGTTACAGGGCCCCAGTGTGGGTGTTGGAAAGCAAACTTGGGTCCTCTGTGAGAACAGGAAGCCTTCTCAACCACTGAGCTATTGTTCTAGCCCCTCAAAACAAATTTTAGACAGGGCTGAAGATGTAGCTCAGACACAGAGCACTTGCCTCGTCTGGAAGACTCTGTGTTCATGCCCAGTACTGTAAACACCAACACACAAGGGGGAAACTAAAAGGGAAGCAGTGAGAGATTTTTATTGGTGTATCTGTTAAGACAGTGCATTACCTAGGAAACCACGGAGCATGTACCACAGCCACTAAACATTTCTTGAAGCTCTGAGTGGTCAGTTTACACCAGCAGCGCAGTTATCATGTTTGCTAGGTTTTACTTACGATGAGTAAGTAGAAGCTGTTTTCCTATTAAAAGGCAGCCAGGTAGAAACTGGACTCCATGGCACAGTAGGGT
Source organism: Apodemus agrarius (assembly GCA_964023405.1). Taxonomy (NCBI): domain Eukaryota; kingdom Metazoa; phylum Chordata; class Mammalia; order Rodentia; family Muridae; genus Apodemus; species Apodemus agrarius. Next base: position 65,266,228 of record OZ030013.1, on the reverse strand, counting down.
CATTGAACTGAATTGTGCTGAGATTGTGTCTAGGTCCACAGCAGTGCTACAAAGTCACTCACAGCTTTCTGTGGAGGCTCACTCCCTGGGAGAGAAATGCAGATCTGTACAAAAAAAGTGGAATGTAGCTAACCTGTGGGAACTTGTGGGCCTATTACAGGAAAAGCACATTTCTGTGGGTTATTTGATGTTCTAAATGAATCCAACAGATATCTGTGCTTAGAAAGAGATAAACAACATGCTTCTACAAGTACCCCAGAAAAGTACAATGTACTCTCAAGTGTTGCCAGGCACCTTGCTGGATGTGAGGGCTAGAAGGCTCGCTGGAGGACTCAGTAGCTATTGGGAAAGAAGGCAACAGTTTTGAGCACTCTCTTCAGCCTTGGCGTTTTCATGTGTGTTTGTGGCAGAGCAATAGTGTATGGCAACCTTCTTCTAGTAGGTCAGAGATGCTATTCACAGAAGGCCTCCACTCACCACAATGTGCTAGTGAAGATAGAGTGCTTGTCTAGCATGCCTAAGGCCCCGTGTTTCACTCCCAGAACCCCATAAACTCACTGTGAAGCATGTACTTATAACTCCAGCATTTGAGTAAGTAGAACCAGGAAAATCAGATGTTTCAAAGTCATTGTTAAATACATAGAAAGTTTTCGACCAGACTGCACTACATGAGATCCTGCCTTAAACAAAACAAAACAGAAAACATTTTAAAGAACCCTTTTATACCCAGATCAACAGACTTTACAATTACTAGGTAAGAGATAAGAAACATAACCTAAAAACTAATTCTACACAGTTTTGACACAGAACTTGAAACACTCTAGAGTAGAACAGAATAGTCTGTAGAAAGGCAGAATAACAAATCTGACACTTGCCAGTTGTAGCCTTCTTTAGTCACTATTATAACCATGGTCACTACCATCTTTGTTGTTTAGTTACAACTTGGAAAGTGCTTTGTATATTACTAAGAATAATCGAACAATCATAAAGACAACAACCTGTGACACTGTGAAGGTGACCTGTGCTTTTTATTTTGAAATATTGACATGGTCTGCATGAGTTAACTCATGTCCTACTTTTTCTCCAACATAATACATTTATTGATTAATTGGGAATTTCACATCATTGGTGTGATGTACCCCAATCACACTCACTTCCCAATCCTCCCAGGTCCACTCCCCATATTTATGACCCCCCCATAAAAGAAGACAAAACCAACTCTCTCCCTCCAAAAACACAAGTCCAATTGGTGTTGCCATAAACTCACTGGGGCATGGTCACCAGCCCCTTAAAGAAAACTGAGTCCTTCCCCAACTGCAGTCCCACTTGTAGAGAGCTACACTTCAGCATCCTTAAAAAATAATACTCTTCAATGGCTTCCTGTCTAGGCTTTTACTCTTTTGGGTTGAGTGTGTAGGGGAACTAGTGATTGCCATAAAGCTTTCAATGACTCTCTCAACTGTGAGTCTTCAGTCATTGATACCACTACAATAGTAGCTTCCTTGCCCTTTACAGTCAGCAGGAACATGGACTATGGAGTATGGACTTCCACATGGTTTCTCAAGACAGTACAAACCACATCTACAGACTTTCCAGGATCAGCATATGTCACAGACATAAGCATGGCTTCCGGGGGTAGTATAAACCATGCTGTAGCAGGACCATGTCACGTTCTACTTAAATGATGAAAATCCATAACCGTGAGAAATCTGACTGAATTTCCCTCTAATTTAGCACTTTAAAGTGAAAGTGGAACAGTGAGAAATGTCTCAAATTCCCAGGACACTCACTGTTCAGGAGGTAACCTAGCTTTCCTCTGGTCTCTCTTCTCAGACTCCCGTCCAGAGCCACCTGTGCAGAGGTAAGTGACTCTGGATCTGCAGGTGTGACAAATGGTGATAAATGATCTGCTCTGGGGGAAATAAACCACTCAACTGACCCTTGAGAATATTGAATTTTCTTTTCTTTGTGTGTGTGTGTGTGTGTGTGTGTGTGTGTGTGTTGCATATACCTGAGTGGTTGTATATTTCTGCATATGTGCCTTCAGAGGACAGAGAGGTTGTTGGCTTCCCTTGCAGCTTTTTTGCCTTATTTCTTTGAGACAGGGTCTCTTGCTGAACCAAAAACTCACCATTTGACTCTGCATGCCTAATAGTGAGTTCCCAGGACCTCCTGGTCTCCATCTTCCAATGCTGACTTTACAGATACACATAGCCATGCTCAACCTTTTACCTGGGTGCTGGGTGTTTGATCTCAGATCCTCATAGTTACACAACAAGTCCTCTTACCTACTGAACTATATGCCTAGCACCTCCCCCTTAAGAATATTTCTTTATATGTAGAAAATAAAAGCAGAACATGGTGGCCTGTTGGACAAGTCACTGGGTGGAACTGTCCAAAGAGTGACAGGTACCTCTCTATCCCTCCTACCCCCGAAGATTGGCTGTCACCAGCATTAGTTAGATGAGAGGGATTCTTAAAGCACAAATCCCAAAGTTGATGAAGCATTTATCCTTGATCTAGTGTACACTTTAGCCGACTACACTAGGTTCCCAGATATTTCTTGCCTGTGTGGGGGATTTAATCCCATTATTCGCTCTTGGCAGAGTGGCCTAGCGCTTGCCTGTGGCAGGCAATGTTTTACAGTTCCAAGGGTTGAAAGAAAGGGCCCAAACAGTCAAATAATCACAAAACAGCTCTATGAAAAGATTACAAAATAAAGAAATCTACACATCAAAGCGATGGAGAAGACTAAACCCTAAATGAGCTAGTTATGCAGTCAGAGCGAATTTCAGAAACCCTAAACGCTACTTAGCTTTGATGAAAATGAGCATTGGTTAAAATCCAGTCCTGAGAGATCCTTCCGTGCTGTTGTGGCAACATGAGTTAATTCCAACCCACAGACACCCTTTGATTCTTTTCAGCGATGTGGGAGTATCATGAATCATGTTATACATACTAGAAGAACTTTCCAGAAATTCTGAAGGAAACAAGACGCCGGTTACTGGAGCTTTCCAACAAGACACTTCGTAATCTCTAAAGAGCACTCTCTCTGACATGACACAATGAGGTCGTGCATGAAGAATGCTATTTCCATCAGCTCAGTGGGTGAGTGTGCTCTTGTCCATGCTGTCATTTGGATACACTTTTAAAAAGGAGAAAAATATTCAGTTTTATAAACTCTTCACTTCTGGTGAATCTTCCTCTCTGTGTATGTTCATGTGCACCCGCACACACACACACACACACACACACACACACACACACATTATCATAATTTCTGCTTCGGGGAGGAGATAACAGCGTCCCAAAACAGTGAATGCTAGCTACACAGCAAGTCTTCGATGGATGTCCGTACCCATCCCAAGCTTCTTGCAAAGGAGGAAAACCTGCCAGAGAGGTTGAGCCTAGTCCTTTTCTGAGAGGTTGATAAGGGCTAACAGTTTCCCAGGGCCCATTGTCCTGTCTCCTGAGGGTCTCAGGTTAGCTTTCTAGCTGCCAAAACAAAAATCTCTTGAATTTCAAAGACACCAACAGGTGGTGACAATGTTAATGGATGCTAATGGGCTTGACCTGGACTGATTACATCTGACTCGCTGGCTCATTGGCTCCTGTGGATATCATAGGAAAGATTTTGGGGAGACGGTCCCTTTTACCTGCACTCTATACTAAAGCCAGTTCGTTCTACCACGTGCTTTCTAGGCAGGGGCTGGGAAAGGTGACCATTCCTTACAGCCCAGCGAGTTCCCCAGCCCTAGGGAGAACAGGTGGACTTCCAAGAATCTGCCTCGCTTTGCTCTGGATCCTTGCTGGAAACTGAACTCTCGCCTTTCCTCCGGTCCGGTACTCTCAGCCCCGCCCCTTATCTGGAGCCGGCGAACCAAGCGCTGCCGGGCAGGGAGACTAGTTTCCCACACGGCGCCTATCATCACGTTTTTATCACTTGAAACTTGAGTTACTCAGTAAGATTTAATGTTTTCATCTATCCATCGGACTTTCTTTTAAGGCTCTGAGGATCGCATGCATGGAGCCAGGACCGGCTGCAGTCCTGCGCCAGCCAGGAGACCGCTTTTCTTCGTTTGTGTTTCTAAACTATTCTTTTAAATGAGTGACTGCCCTCCCCCTTCAGTCTATTTAAATGGGATTGGGCTCTGGAAGTTTCCCTTCACTGCATAAAGCACTTTGCTTTTGTTCTAATCTGGGGGTTAGTTCAGTAACTTATTTGGTCTGTATTTAAAAATATTTACTGGGACAAGAATCAAGACCAACAATGGAGAAGTGGGACATCCTAAAACTAAAAAGCTTCTGCACGTCAAAGAAACAATTGAGTGAAGAGGAAACCCACAGAATGGGAAAAAAAATCTTTACCAGCTATACATCTGACAGAGGATAATATCCAGAATATATAAAGAATGAGACAGAGACAGAAAGAGAGTAAAAAAACAAAACAAAACAAACAAACAAAAACAAAATGGCCCCTTTAAAAACTGTGCTGGCCAGGCAGTGGTGGCACATGCCTTTAATCCCAGCACAAGCCAAAAAAAGAAAAGAAAGGGACTCTGGATCTGAACAAAGAGTTATCAAAAGAAGAAATAAAACTAGCTAAGAAAATCTCAAAATTATTTATTGTTCCTAGCTATTAGAAAAATGCAGGCCGGGCAGTGGTGGCACACGCCTTTAATCCCAGCACTTGGAAGGCAGAGGCAGGTGGATTTCTGAGTTCCGGGCCAGCCTGGTCTACAAAGTGAATTCCAGGACAGTCAGGGCTACACAGAGAAACCCTGTCTCGAAAAAAATTTTTAAAAAATGCAAATTAAAACTACTTTGCAGTTTCATCTTAGACCAGTCAGAACAGCAAAGATAAACAAAACAACCAACTACAAATGCTGGGGGGGGGGGGGCAAGAGGTTGTTGGTGGCCTTTGCAAACCAGAGTGGTCCAGTCACTCTGGAAGTCAATGTGGCAGCCCTCCCATGCGACCCTGTGCCAACTCTTCAGTGTATGGGTAGAGAACGACACCTCCTACTTCCAGATACTTGCTCGGTCATAGTCATTGCTGTTCTAGTCCCCATAGCCAGACATGAATAAAACAAACAGCCTTCATGCCTTACATCTGACAAATGGGTAATTAAAATGTGGCACATATACACTCTGAGATGCTGTGAAGGAAAAAGAAATGATGAGATTTGCGGACAAATGGACAGAGCTAGAAACGATCACGCCGAGTGAGCTAACCCAGATCCAGAGAGACAAACGTCCCGTGTTCTCTCGTCTGTGGATCCCAACTCCCAACCTTCAGGGGTAAGTACCAAGCCTGGAATAAACACAGAATCCAGACAAGTGAAAAGGAGCCACGAGACGGGAGCAATGGACGGGGAGAAGGGCGGGGTTTCCGGAATCCCTGCTGGAGAAATGGGACAGACAGGGATGCACTTCCTTGGGAGGGGGAGTCGGTGCAGAAGGAGACAGAAGGGAAAGGCCAACACCAGTGGAGATGGCTGAATAAGCCACAAAGAATCAAAATATTACCTGTTTACCTAAACTCACATATAACACATAAAAGTCTATGTATATGCATACAGAATTTAAATGGCAATTTCCTATCTAGGCTGACAATGATCCCCCCAAGACTATTTGAAAACAACCCCTTTTCCCTCAAAAAACCCTCAATCCCATGCATGAGAATCCCCTTACGAGTTGTTGGGCAGGGAAGTCCAAGAGACTCCAAACATACTATAGGCTATTGATAGTGCCTTAGATTGCCTCCCAGAAATGGAAACTAAGTCCACACTCGCTGAAGCCACTATATACTCAGGGCATGAGGATCCAAGCTGGATCTGACTGGAAAAGTGTCCTCCCAGAGGACTAGCTTTCATGGTACCAGAAAGTACCATGTGAGCTTCCACGGGAGGGATGCAGCCAACAGCCCTAGGCAGCTGGGATGCCTATACATGGCAATCAGAAGCGTGGCATAGCGACCCTCAGGTACAGTAGCTGCACACACCTTGGTGGTTACCAACAGCCCTCTGATTGAACTTGAGGCTGTGCCTGGCACTGGAACCCTAGCCGACTACCTAGGGTTAGGGAGGCCATGAATCTTGGAGGAGAACCTATAACTGAGACTTCACTAAATCAACATAATTCCTAACTACTTTTCACTATTTGTCCTTACTAGACAAGCATATATAGTTCTAACCCCTTAGCAAAGAAACTACTCTTTGCAACAGACAGAGAGCATTACCGAAAGCCACAACCAATCAAAATGCAGAGAACAAGTGACTGCCCATACGTGGTGCCCAGTTCCAGTTGCTCCATCTTCAACACAGCTCTGCAGCTAAGGCTCTGAGAACATCAAGGAAAAGGAAGCAGAAGGATCGGAGGAGCAGGATGTCTGCTGTGAGACTGCACCTCTCAGAAATGTCGGGGAAGCCACACCCACGAAGTCTCACCAACATGGCTGCCTAAACAAGAGCTGAGCATTGGCGATAACGGTAGACATGCTAACACAGAAGGAGGAAATCGCACATGGTCTTGCCCCAAGGCAAAGTACAGGCAACTAAAGAATGCTGAGGGTGGGAGAAATGGCTTTCACCAGGGCAAAGCCCTCCAAAGGCTTATCCGACACCAACTGTTCATCTCTGAAATGATATACATACGATGAACATATGCAGACGGAGAAGACTGGGTTTTATATATCTAAGCATATATGTGTGTGCAACAACTGAAGAAAAAGAGGCCATTGAGAGAGAATAGGGAAGGGTGCATGGAGTGGCCAGGAGAAAAGTCAAGGGGGAAATTGTCTAATTATATACTGTTTGCTGAGTGCGGTGGGCAATGTGAAATGAGAATGTAGGTTCTGCTGGCTCTGTGGAAATAGACTGGAGAGAGGCACAAGTGTGGGCCATCAATGGAAGTGACAGCCACAGCTCTCCCACCACACACACTGTCTGTCTGCACCAGGCATTTGCATGTTCTTGCATACTGTTATATTCTGATGTTCCGAGGTTTGTTAATCTTAAGAGATTTAACAACCATAAGCTCCGCTTAGGCGCAGTCAGAATAACGGTCAGTCAGAACTGTTCTGTCTAGCTAGCCAGATTAGCTGGAGCCAGAGCTGACCACTGGGCAGCACTTCCTGCACGTGCACATGAGCTCCTTATAGTTTTTCCTGTATAAGCTGGTGTACTGGCTGGGTTTGTGTCAATTTGATACAGGCTGGAGGTATCACAGAGAAAGGCACTTCAGTTGGGGAAATGCTTCCATGAGATCCAGCTGTGGGGCATTTTCTCAATTAGTGATCAAGGGAGGGAGGGCCCCTTGGGTCGTGCCGCCTCTGGGCTGGTAGTCTTGGATTCTATAAAAAAGCAAGCTGACCAAGTTAGGGGAAGCAAGCTAGTAAGAAGCATCCCTCCAAGGCCTCTGCATCAGCTCCTGCTTCCTGACCTGCTTGAGTTCCAGTCCTGACTTCCTTTGGTGATGAACAACAGTGTGGAAGTGTAAGCTGAATAAATCCTTTCCTCCCCAACTTGCTTCTTGGCCATGATGTTTGTGAAGGAATAGAAACCCTGACTAAGACAGCTGACCTTGAGAACCTGGCCCTGTTTGTAGTCATAGCCTCAGCTCCTGAATTATTCCCCCCCCCCATTAAGTTGTAGGAGTTTATCTTAAATAACCTACAGTTGACTAAAAGGGAATTCAAGATAAAAATAAAAGATACTTGAGGAAAGATGTAGGAATGAACTCTGCACAAACACTAAACTAACAATGCCTCCAAAACTAATGATTATAGCAAAAAAGTCTTCACATTAAAATTTTTCCTTTTTATGTTTTGTTCCATTTTTTACACGATTTCAAAAGAAAAATAAAAGCTCTAAAATCTTGATTATTTTTCCTCTTTGTTTTGTTTTTGTTTTTGTTTTTCTTGGACAAAATGTTCATTTTCCTCTAAATTTATTGACCTGTGGAAGTTTTTATACAATAAAATCTTTCAAATGAAAGACTGGGGTTTCCAAAGAAAAAGGTAGATCTCTTAAAGGGTACAAAGAATGGTTAGAACAAAGGATGATGGGAAAATGTGAGACTCTACGTGCGCACGCGTGCACACACATTCTTTAAGCATGGATCTTTCTTTTAACGTTGTTGTGTATCATGGAGTAGTCCTTCCTCAGCCTCTCCGGTGTCACAGATGCATTCTCAGCAGCTAAGGAGTCCCACACCCGGCCTTCAGCATCTGGGTTCTCCATGTTCTGAACCCTGGAGTCTGTAACCTAGAACCAAATTCTCACTTCCAAAACAGGATGTAAGAATCAAGGCATAGAGGGACAGAGATTCTACATTAAAATTCCAGTTCTACCTCTTAGCAGATCTCTTAGTCAAGTTCGTGGACACCCTTGGCAGTGAGCCTGCCATAGTAGAGAAAATGAAATCTGTGTCTAATGTATCCCATTTTCTCTGGTGGTTACGTTTCATTCAGCTTCCTCCATACCCTCTCTCATTGTGTGTTAAAATGAAACGGTGTATGTACAGTAAACAAGGAAATACACTGTGGTATACAAATGTTGGGAAATTTGACTGAGGTCACGCAGAAAAATTACACAGTTCTTAAGCTGTTCAAAATTCTAGGTAAGTTTTATTAACAATGAGTGTCACAGCTCGGCTGGTAAGCTGTGTTACCATCCCAGGGCCCCGTGTATTTAGCTCAGACATTTCATTACCTACAAAAAGTGTGTCCTGATGCTCACCCTGAACCCTCACCCAGGACCCATTCCACAGTCTCATATTTCCAAGCAATGGCAGCAGTAGTAATTTGTATCTGAATGACTATGATGTACCGCATTTCATCTCTAGAAACAAGGACAGAAGACTAGGTGGGATGTAGAAGCCTGGCATACAGATCCAGCAAATCTACCACATAGAGAAGAGGGGAGTGGCATCCAGGGACTCAAGCCACTGACTAATTTCCCTTTTGGAAATGTCTAAAGATATAGGGGCAGGTGTAGGGTGAACTTTAGGAACAGAGGGAGTGAGACAGGGCTAGCAAATAGCAAATCTGAGATTGTCAAAACCAAATACATTAGACTAGAAAGGAGTAATGTGTAGACAAGAGGCTAAGTCACGCTGAAAAGTGGCACCAACTGGTAATGATTACAGAGGTCAGCCATCTCTGCTTCCAGAGGCAGTGTCCTCAGGGTAGCAGAGGCACCCACCTCAGAAGTCCTGGGGCTGGTCTGTGAACAATAGCCTGTGATAAGCTTTTTGCACCACCTGCTGGCAAAGAATTGTGATCCCAGCACTCACGGAGGGGAAGGGGAAGGCAACAGACATTGGCAAGCAAGATCCAGGGAGAGGGAGGTCCCTGCCGCTGGGGCCGGTGACCAGCAGCGCCTGGCCCTTTGTTGTCCCTTGTTAGCATGTTTTCTACAGTGCCCGGTAATTTGTACAGGTTTTCTTTCTGAAACTGTCTCAACATCATGAGGTCACTCCGGTATAGATCAATAGGAAGGGGAACTCTGTTTTCAGTGGCTTGGAGAAGCACCTATTTAGAACCCACAAAATAGGATGCTTTTTGGTACGTGGCAGGTGCACCGTTTATGCCTTTTTTGGTGTGTTGCAGGGAACTGTTCTAGGTTTTTCTTGACATAGTAACTTCTGGGACAATCCAAAAGTGCTCAGCTCAGTGCCTTTGGAATGGCTTTTCTGGGTGAAGTTTCAGAGTGTGATACCCTTGTTTTTCCTGAAATCTGAAAAGTATGAGCTAAATTCCCAGGCGGCTGAGATGGGAATAGCATAGCTCAGCAGTGGAGCCCTGCTGGGGTCAGGCTCCGAGCTCCACCGCTACACAGACACATAAATAACAATGATGATAACAATCACAAAGTAAAATTCACAGAGGTTCAACCGATGGCCACCCTTTGATGTTCTACAGCTAGAGAGACCCAGGCTGGGGACTACAAATATCAACAGAGCACAGCCCTCCCTGTTTTCCTGCCTGCTCGTTTGCTTGTTTTTGAGACAAGGTCTCATGTATCCCACACTGACCTTGAACTCACTGTGTAGCGGAGCATGGTTTTGTTGTTGTTGTTGTTGTTGTTGTTGTTGTTGTTATTGTTGTTGTTGTTGTTTTGGCTTTTTTTCGAGACAGGGTTTTTCTGTGTAGCCCTGGCTGTCCTGGAACTCACTCTATAGACCAGGCTGGCCTCGAACTCAGAAATCCGCCTGCCTCTGCGGAGCATGATTTTGAACTTACGAACTTCCTGCTCCCACATCTTAAGTGCTAGGGTTATAGCTGTTTATAGGATGCTGAGAACCAGACACAGGGCTCTGAAGGTGTTACGCAGGCACCCTACCAACTGGGCTCCATCCCGTGGTCCTCTCCTCATGTACGACTCTTACTTCGTATGAAGGAATGTCTTATAAGTGAATATGATGGAACCCAAGCACCTTTTTAAAATTGCTGTATTATACATGGAAAAAATGGGAAAAAGAAAAGCAGACGAGGAAGAGATCAAACAGAAGGATAGAGAAGAAGGAGGATAAATAATACCAAAGACATTTGAAAAGACAAAGAAATCATGATTTTATGTCTACCTAAATGGCACATGATAGATACAAATGTGTCTATGTGCACAGATTAAATGAAGCTAGGCCACCTGGAGTGATGACCCCCCCCACACACACACATAAGGCCTAGACTATGGACTAGGAACCCCAGTGGCAGGCTTGAAAACCTCCTTTCAAGTTGTTCTTCATGGAAATAAATTCAAAGGACTCACTCATTGATTGATTGATTGATTGATTGATTGATTGATTGATAAAATTTGTTTATTTTATGTATTTGAGTACACTGTAGCTGTCTTCAGACTCACCAGAAGGGGGCATCGGGTCTCATTACAGATGGTTGTGAGCCCCATGTGGTTGATGGAAATTGAACTCTGAGTCATCTCTTCAGCCCTCAAGAGACTTTTTTTTTTAGGTTTTTATTGTTCTGTTATTACATATTTGCTTTATTTACATTTCAAATGGTATCCTCTTTCCTCATTACCCCTCTGAAAACCCCCTATCCTATCTTGCCTCCCGCTACTTTCCTGACCTGGCATTCCCCTATGGGAATGGGGGCGTCGAGCCTTCATAGGAACAATGGCCTCTCCTCTCATTGATGTCCGAAATGGTCATCTTCTGCTACATATGCAGCTGGAGCCATGGGTCCCTCCATGTGTGCTCTTTGGTTGGTGGTTTAGTCCCTGGGAGCTCTGGGGAGGTACCTGTTGGTACATACTATTGTTCCTTCTGTGGGGCTGCAAACCTCTTCAGCTCCTTTCTCTAGCTGCTCCACCTCAAGAGACTCTTAAAAGGTATAGGCTATTGCATCCCAGTATTCTCGGCAGGCATAGGACAGAGCAGAGCTGCTCAAAGGGAGACTCGTATCTCGGGTCCTCATTCTTTTAAACCAAATTTCTGTTCTTTCCTTATTTTTTTCCTAACAAAAGTATTTTCCCAGACTCAAATTCCTGTGTGCTCACATTGTTATCATCCACCTGAATACAAGCAGAGTGTCTTAACACGAGGACCAGGGAGGGAGAGCGCAGCGTCCTGTCTTTTGCGATGGTCACCTTACCTGTTCTCCACACAGAAGCTGTGACTGGTAGCGCTGGTCTGCACACACTTTGAATGTGGAACATCACCTCCATTGGGGGGAATGACATACCCCTGTTGTCCTTTTAAAGTGGCACCACCTCGCAGCTAGCAAGGGCTCCAGTGGAGCCAGTGTCGGGCTGTGCCCTGGCAGCTCCCCAGAGAACAAGGGACACCGTCTGTGCTTGGTGCTACCCTACATGCCTGGCATGAGGTTTTTCATCTACCCGTGGAACAGATGTGCCGACGGAGAGTGAGGACTGCTGTTGTGAAGTGAGCTAGCCACAGCAGGCATGGCTCCCTTCCGGAATGTGACTGACTCCGCGGCAGTTCTGCCTTGAGGGAAGGCATGCACATTTAGTGCCTTTGTAAGTAAAGATTTTGATATGAGCGTTGACAGTATTTCCAGATCCCTTGCAAAAAAATATGAGAGGTGCAATGTAGCTGAAAAATCTTAATTGTTTTCTGACATACGTGATAAGGAAATACACGGGATGTATCTTCTCTGGAAATTAACATTTAATTTTTCTGGCCAATTGGAAACTCCATGATCAAATTAAATCCTAAATGCTTTTAAGTGAATGAATAGGACTGTGATCAAGAAAAAGAGAGTCCTCGACCAGCTGAGTGATACATTTGCGTAAGAAATGAGATGGGGAATTTAGATGATCTCTCAGCAAGCTGTAAAGAAAGCTTATACCTTTGTCCTGGGCTTATATCTGGGGCCAGGTCAGTGGAATAGAGTTAGTTCCTCCTGGCATGTTTTCCCTCTGAAACACATTTCTTATCTTATGAATACTTGGCTGCTCTTTTCATTTTTGATGTTTAAAAAAATAGCATTCCTTTCTTTTCTGGGTTTGGGTCTGGTTGGCTTTCAGAAATGCAATCTACTAACTGTGAAGATGGCACAGGGAGCTGAAGTGTTGCTTTATTCCACCAGTAGGGTCACAGGCTGTAGGCATCAGACAGAGCACCATGTGGGCCTTTCCCACAATCCCCTGGGGGTTGTGCAGCTTCCCTGGTGGTGGAGGACACCTGGAGGAGTTCTGCCTGTAGGAGCACACCTGGCGTTTGATGACATCAGGCATGCCTTAGCCACCAGAGGTCTTTGCCTCCAGCTCTGCTCTGACCTTATTTGCTGCAGTATTCCCTGACAAAGGCCCTGGTTTGTGTTTTGTACCTCGTGATATCAGAATCTAGGTCTTTGATTATAAATTTCTCATGTTTATAATTTAAAAGACAAAAACATGCTTCAGGAATCTTTGCAGCGCATGGTACATTGGATGCTACCACTGTGGTTTTAACGCCTTTATTAAGGAGAGTAAGGTAGTCCTCTGTAATTGTTTAACTGTAAGATCACTTTCTTCCAAACTCAAAGCAATATAATTTTTCATACAATCTTCAAGCAGCTTAATGAAAGTGGGGATTCATCTCATTGGTAAAGATGGTACTCAAGTGTACATTTCTCTTGCTCTCTTCAGGTCTTATGGCTGGTCCACTAGCGGGGAGCAGATACTGCACAGCCATATAAGAGCATCAACAAAAATCAGTGTGAAGTAAAGTCTTGGTAAAGGTTGAAACTTGTTGTTGTTGTTGTTGTTGTTGTTGTTATGACTATTACCATTATACTTTCTCTATACAGTACTTTCTCTATACAGTACAGGCTAGCCTCTGAGTTCATTGTGAGCCCACGTTGTTCTAAGACTACAGGACTGCAGGAGCATAGTCCCTGCTTCAGCCCTGGGAGCAGTTATTTCTCGGAGCTCCTGGCTCCTTTCACTGCAGTGGCTTCCCACCAGTGCACTTCACACCAGTCGCTGCTGGTGAAGAGGTTGCTGTTTTCTAGCTCTTCTCAGTAGGTAGTCACCATTTTTGCAGTGTTTAGAATTTTTAAATGATTTAACTTGCCCTCACAGGAGACCTTCAATACAATATTAACCACACATGCACACAGTTCTAGCTGGCCCGAAACGCTCTGTTTAGACCAGGCTGGCCTTGTCATGGCAGACTTTTAATTTTCATTTTGAGGGAAATAATATAGGAGCCTCAGTCTATATCAAATGAGAATCTTGAAAGGTGTGTGTGTGTGGGGGGGAATTTACAGATAGACACACAGGAAGTAGAAAAGAGGGACATTCGGTTTTTAAGACACTGTGGAGAAGGAGAACTGGCTTTTACCTTCTGGGATGTCAGTTAAATAGGAATATTATGATACATACCCTGTAGTTCTGTAACCTAAAATGGCTTGTGTTGTTTTGACTATGTACAAACTAAGATATCTTTAATAACACAAATGTTTTTAGTGGTATATGTGCTGTGCCCAACAATATCTCTCTATTATATGTATACATATACATAGATCTATATACCTTTCCAATTTCAATTTCAGTTGCAGTCTAAATCAACTTTGTCTAAACACAAGGTTCACACCCTACTTCCCATTTCTTCTGTCCATCCTCACAGGCCCAGTCTTTACTTCTGTCTGGGACCTGGGAGACTGAGGGGCCTGGGAGACTGAACCTCCAAGCTTTGGTTTCTGCTTCACAGTAGATAGCTCCGTGGTTGGGCAAGAGATGGCAAGTGGAAAGAGAAGCTGAGGTGCTTCCCCTCTTCCCCAGCCCTTCCCGGACATCTCGGTGTCAGCTTCGTGGTTCAGGCAGTAACTTCTAAGTTGAAGCTACTGTGTTCTGGTCACATGGAGTCATCTCTTTGCTTTGTCAGAATTAGGAGCCATAATAGTTTGCAGACCTTTCTCATCTCTAGGTGGCTTATCACCTTTGGTGTTGTTCAAGTCCCATGTGGCCTATTTTTATTTAAAAAACAAAATCTCAATCCTTTGATTTTACCAAATGAAGACTCAGGAGCCAGAAGCTGTAGTGAATGCCTACTGGCTCAGAGAGGCAGAAAAGCACCCAGCTGACCTTCCTCTTCAAATGACATCCCAGAAGGTAAGGGCCAGTTCTCCTTCTCCAAGTGTTTTAAAAACCGGACGTCCCTCCTTTCTACTTCCTGTGCACCTCTCTATCTGTCCTCCTGACTTCATCCCAACTCTCTCTGGTTTTTTTCCTGTCTTCCTTCCCTGACAAGTCGCTTGCTCCATCTCCTGACCTATCATTGACTTTATTTAATCTTGTTTAAACAAACAGAAAGCTCTTAGATTAAATGTGTGCTCTTAGGTTGAGCCACACCATAACTAGAAACACATTTTTCCAGTACACAATCTCATAATGTGATCAAATATCCTACAACGCTCTTGGATTTAAGGTGTGTGCTTGGGCTGAGCCACACTATAACTGGAGACAGGTTTTTCCAGTATATAGTCTCGGGGTTCACAGTGTGATCAATTTTCTTGTACCAACCTTTAACTGTGTTATAGTCCCTGAACCAAGTCTTATAAAGATCCTTTGAGAGAAATTTTGTCTCCTGTGGGACTTGGTGGTAAGAGGCCAGGCTTGCCTTCCCTTCCCCATTTCCTTTTGGAAAACGATAGGAACACACAATGCTAATGCTAGTTAGGAGTCCAAGAGTTAGGGTACACAAAGGACGAGGGTGATGGTGTCCTGGAGACTTATTCCTCTAGTGTCTAATTTCCAACTTGCAGCTGACTCCATATCTGATTCCCAGACAAATCACCCAAGAACCCAGCTGAGCACTTTGAATGACATTCTCCTTTGGAGAATTTGCCACAGAGTTCTTAGGCTTAGGAAATGGTCCAGAATTCTCTTCCCAGGGCCTTTTCAGGACGCTGTGCTGAGAATCCCAGCAGTATTCTGTAAAAGAGACAGTCCTGGCCCGTGCCTGCTGGCTTTGATTTCTACAGGATACGCCCCCGCCATTTCCATGACCAGCTTCATTATACTCTCCTTCCGATCATCCTCCCCGCCAGAGATGAGATGGAATCGTTTTATGCATTTTCCAACTCTGCTGGCAGAGTGCAAAGAAGTAAACCCAAACAGATGGGTGCAGGATGCACTGTCAGTCACGGGGCCTGAGCTCCCTTTGGGCTGTTTCCTGCCTCCACATTTTATGCTGGATCCCCAATGACGGATCTTTCACTCTGGCTCCCGGCTGCTTGGTTGGCTCCATTTCTTCTCAGCCACCCAGGTGCCAGTGTTTCTTGGATTTGCTCATCTTGAGCTTCCTCTATTGTAGGGAGTCCCTCGAGACTGTTCCCTTGTGAACTGTCTTGAAAACTCAGGCAGGAGCACCTGTGTACTCCCGTGGTTGAGATCGTATCCAATCATGAATCCGAAACTGAAGACATGGGACACCAACATGGCTGCCAAGGTAGAGGCCCTTGCCTCACAATCCGCCCACCTGAGTTTGATCTCAGGATCCCATGGGGGGAATGAGAGAACCCACTTTCCTGCCTTACCCTCTGACTTCCACACGTGTGCTGTGGCCCTCAAGAGTAGCAAAACAACGCTGGTAAAGGAATTGGAGAAGCATCCAATACAGCCTGAGTCCTCACATCACCTCTTGCTATACAGACGGGAGGGCTTCCCGGACTATGAACAGAAACAGGCCGCAGCCCGGATCGCCCTCTGTGGCAGCTTCCCACAGGAAACACCAAAGCATCATCCAACCCAAACTCACGATTTTTCATGAAACCTTGTGATTTTTTTTTTTTTTTAGTCAGCCCTCTTTCATAATGGGAGCTCTTATTTCTGCTTCTAATACATTCCATAATTTTCACAAGTTCCAAAAGTTTATAATTCCAAAGAATTCTAGTGGCTTCTAATTATGATGATTTTTTAAGTGTGTATCTCTACATTCTCTTTTGCATAGTCTGAGTCAGTTTGGAGGATAATTTTACCAACGTAAGCTCCAGATTTCCCTAGTTTTAGGGCATCCGGAACAAATGCACCATTTTTTGCTTGTTTTTTTTGCCTATGTTTGTCCTTGCTACAGTTTTTGTCAAAGCTACAGATACCCTGTATCTGTGTTTGAGCTGTTTGGTCTTAGACACTATTTCTCCAAAGGGCCCAAGTGTGGCTCCTTTTCCAGTGGCTGGCTGTCTTCCACCGGCAACACTGGCTATCCTGCTTCTTTCAATTCCCGTGCTCACCCAGACCCTTCCAGTCCTCTCATCTCCCTGAATACACCACAAGACAACTAGTTCAATACTCAGTCCCTCGAAACTAAGTAAACGGTATTTGTTTTTTATTTTTATTTTTTAAGCATTCCTTCTTTTGTTAAAAAATATTTTCTTTATTTACATTTCAAATGTTTTCCCCTTTCTAGGTCTCCCCTTCAGAAATCTCCTATCCCATCCCTCCTCCCCCTGCTTCTATGAGGGTGCTCCCCCCCGACTCCCATCTTCCCATCCTGGCATTCCCCTACACTGGGGCATCAAACACCTCAGGCCCAGGGGCCATTCCTCCCACTGATGCCAACAAGGCCATCCTCTACCACATATGCAGCTGGAGCCATGGTCCCTCCATGTGTACTCTTTGGTTGGTGGTCCAGTCTCTAGGAGCTCCGAGAGGCCTGGATGGTTGACACTGTTGCTCCCTCCATGGGGCTGCAAACCCCCTCAGCTCCTTCAGTCCCTTCTTCAACTTCTCCACTGGGGACCCAGAGCTCAATCCAACGAGTAAACGCTATTCTTGTCAGGGCCTTGCAGTACATTTAGATTACTGTTTCATTTCCATACGAACTTCTGTTTTTCCTGGAGTTAGTAATCTTACCCTTGGTTTTGTGCCATCCTGGTAACTCAGCTCCAGTTTCTCACAGGCTGGCTTCATCTTTCCTTGGGCCTCCCATCCATTTTGTATTTCTGGAACAACATCTGTGGCCACTCTAATGTACAGGGCTTGTGCTCTGTACCTGTGCGCAGCCATCGTCCTAGGCCCCTGTTACTTCTTCCATTACTGGTTTAGTCTTTGGGCTTCACATGAGCTTTGTGCTGAGGGTGTGCAGGTTCCAAAAGGTCCTTCTTATGTCCTCACAGCTGATCTATAGGGGCTTGGTGGATGATTCTAGGATGGAAACTGTTTCCCCCTAGAATCTCGAAAGCATCGGGCCACTCCTTCAGGCCTTCACTGAGGCTCGTAAGACAAAGTTGTGTGGTCCGTCCAGGTCTTGCTTTGTTTTCTCTCCCTCCTTCCCCTCCAAGTATGTACACAGGTGTGTGCATGGGTGTACTAGTGTGTGCATGAGCACATGGAGGTCAGAGGCCAGCTTTGAGTGAGTGTCTTTATCACACTCCACCTTACTTTTTGGAGACAAGGCCTTTCAATGAACTTGAAGCTCACTATTTTGGCCAGGTGGGCTGTCCATCAAGTTCCTATGATCTCCTGGTGTCTGCCTCCCCATTGCTGGGGTTATAAGTGCCTGATGCCAGGCCTGGCTTTTACATGGGTCCTAGGAACCGAACTCAGGTCTCACAAGCACTTTGCCCACTGAGCCATCTCTGGAGCCCAGTTATGTGGTATTTTTAGATCCTTCAGGAAGTTTTTGTGTCTTCTACTTGTTTTTAATACTAAAAACTCTTAGTAATGCTCAGATGTAATTATGTGTTCTGATTCCTTGGCAGCTTGGTTGGCTCTATTTTAGCTTTTGAAATTAAAATACAATTACATCATTTCCTCTTACCCTTTTTTCTCTCCAACCCCTGCTTCCTATGTCCCCTCTGCTTTCTTTCTTTTTTTTGTTTTTGTTTTTGTTTTTGTTTTTTTGTTTTTTTTTTTCGAGACAGGGTTTCTCTGTGTAGTCCTGGCTATCCTGGAACTCACTCTGTAGACCAGGCTGGCCTCGAACTTAGAAGTCCGCCTGCCTCTGCCTCCCGAGTGCTGGGATTACAGACGTGCGCCACCACCGCCCGGCTCCCTCTGCTTTCTCTCCATCAAATTCATGTGGTCTCTTTTTCTTTAATTGTTGTTTCTCTCTCTCTCTCTCTCACACACACACACACACACACACTCCTAAATATGTAAATATAATGTGCTCAGTCTCTATAAATCTTTTTTTTCTGGATATGATTTCAGGGCTGCCCACTGGGTGCTGGATAACCAACCGTGGCTCTTTCCTGGGAAGACCATTTCTCCCAGGCTCAGCGCTCCTCGGTTGCCCACAGTTCTTTGACCAGGCTTAAGGCCCAATGCTGCTTTCCTGACATTTCTAGGAGACTTAGTCTCATAGAAGAGCTTCCTGTCTGATGATTTCTTTATTAATTGGGTTGTTGATGTTCCCGGGTTTTCGGCACCATTGATGGGACTTAAAAGAGAGGAAGGGTGTTAGTGAATATGGCATGGCGATGTGGGGGAAGGGGGTGCCTGAGCGGGCCCATGCCCAGGCATCGCCTCCCCCTGAAGGACCACACATACACACCAACGTGGTATAGAATAGAGTTTATTTAGAGAATATGAGAGAGAGAGAGAGAGAGAGAGAGAGAGAGAGAGAGAGAGAGAGAGAGAGAGAGAGAAGAGGCCGGCCATGACCATGTGGAGAGAGGGGGGAGGGGAGCCCAAGAGGGGCAGAGAGGTGAGAGGATGAGAAGAGAGAGGAAGGAGCGGGGAAAGAGAGAGAAGAGGGGGCAGGCAGCCCCTCTTATAGTGGAGCAGGCATGTGGGGCGGGGCATACCTGGCTATTGCCAGGTAGCTGTGGGGTGGAGCTTGAACAGAGTACCAACACTGTCCCTCTGGCTCTTACATCTTTCTCCCCTCTTCTGCAGAAATCCTTGCACCTTGGGTGCATGGGTTGGTTGGCTTTTTCCAGAAAGGATTTCAGAACTCTTAGTGCTGGGAGGAGTTCTTGGCTTTGATACAATGATAAGTCCTTTCCCTTCATTTCTTGCACTGGCAATGGAACACCAAATTCTAAGAGGAAAGAATGAAGAAGGAATTCACTGGATGCCTGCTCTACTCTGAAAGTCTAGAGATCCTAGGACAAAGAATTGCTACAGCGGAAGACCAAACTCCAGTGAGCGTGGAGAGTCCGGGGAGACCATGGCAGCCCATCCAAATAGGATAAGTGCCCAATTATCTCCTTCCTTCCTCCTTCCTTCCTTCCTTCCTCCTTCCTTCCTTCTTCCTTCCTTCTTCCTTCCTTCTTCCTTCCTTCTTCCTTCTTTCTTCCTTCCTTCCTTCCTTCCTCCTTCCTTCCTTCCTTCTTCCTTCCTTCCTTCCTTCCTTCTTCCTTCCTCCTTCCTTCCTTCCTTCTTCCTTCCTTCCTTCTTCCTTCCTTCCTTCCTCCTTCCTTCCTTCCTTCTTCCTTCCTTTCTTTTTCCTTTCTCCTTCCTTCCTTCCTTCTTCCTTCCTTCCTTCTTCCTTCCTTCCTTCTTCCTTCCTTCCTTCCTTCCTTCCTTCCTCCTTCCTTCCTTCCTTCTTCCTTCCTTCCTTCCTTCTTCCTTCCTTCCTTCTTCCTTCCTTCCTCCTTCCTTCCTTCCTTCTTCCTTCCTTCCTTCCTCCTTCCTTCCTTCCTTCTTCCTTCCTTCCTTCTTCCTTCCTCCTTCCTTCCTTCCTTCCTTCCTCCTTTCTTCCTTCCTTCTTCCTTCCTTCCTTCCTTCTTCCTTCCTTCTTTCTTCCTTCCTTCCTTCCTTCCTTCCTTCTTCCTTCTTCCTTCCTTCCTTCCTTCTTCCTTCCTTCTTCCTTCCTTCCTTCTTCCTTCCTTCCTTCTTCCTTCCTTCTTCCTTTCTTCTTCCTTCCTTCCTTCTTCCTTCCTTCTTCCTTCCTTCTTCCTTCTTTCTTCCTTCCTTCCTTCCTTCTTCCTTCCTCCTTCCTTCCTTCCTTCTTCCTTCCTTCCTTCCTTCTTCCTTCCTCCTTCCTTCCTTCCTTCTTCCTTCCTTCCTCCTTCCTTCCTTCCTTCTTCCTTCCTTCCTTCCTTCTTCCTTCCTCCTTCCTTCCTTCTTCCTTCCTTCCTTCCTCCTTCCTTCCTTCCTTCTTCCTTCCTTCCTTCCTTCTTCCTTCCTCCTTCCTTTCTTCCTTCTTCCTTCCTTCCTTCCTTCCTTCCTTCCTTCCTTCCTTCCATCTTTCTTTAATTCCTTCCGGTCCCTCTGATCTCTCCTGCCCTTCTCTGTCTTTCTCCCTCCTCCCTTCCTCCCTCTTTGTTTCTTTCTTGTTTTAAAACAGGTTCTTCCTATGTAGCTCCAGCTGCCCTCAGACCGCATCAGTCCTCCTCCATTAGCCTCCCAAGTGATGGGAGTATAACAGGTATGAGCTCCAGGGTTCAATTATTTCCCTTTCTTAAAAAACTAAAAGGATTTGATGAGCCTTTCTAAAGATGCCCATGTGGGTGGAAGGGGGGTGGAGGAGGCCCATCTCCCTCGCCTGTCTCTAGTGATAACGAGCCTTCATGGGGGCCTAGGAGATTGGTAGAGAAACTGTGGAGTGGCTATGCTAAACTTTTTAAATCTTTGAGCTCAGCAATTGTCTAATTGTGGATGTTAAGAGGAAGTAACAGGCAGAGAGACAGAGACAGAGAGAGAGAGAGAGACAGAGACAGAGACGGAGACACAGAGAGACAGAGAGAGAAGAGCGGGACAGAGCGAGAAGAGAGGGATAGAGAGAGAAGAGAGAGAGAGAAGAGAGAGACAGAGAGATAAGAAATAAGAGAACTACACCTGCCATTGACCATTATTCATTTTCTTCTAATTTTTATTTCATAAGATGCTTAGCATCATGACCACTGTCTTAGATGCACATATGCACACACACTGATGGACTTACAAGGCTAATATGATAGGAACTGAACAAACTTCAGTGTGTATCAAAGCATCTGCTTTCTTTCTGAGATGTGTTTCCCAGGTTGGCCTTCATTTTACTATGTACCCAATGATGGTCTTGATCCACGCCCCCCTTGATCCACGCCCAACCCGAATGCTAGTAGGACCATAGCCATGCTCCCCTGAGCCTGACTCATTCTCATCTTTAACACAATAAGCTAACCTCACTTGCTGTCACTTTATTAATGCAGCTTGTATGACTAAGCTACTGAGAACAAAGAGATCGTTCATACATACCTTGTGTGGTGCTCTGTAGTTTGTCGTGAGCGCCTATACGCTCCTCTGTGGTGAAGAACAGCAAGAGTTCAGCACCTGGATGGTCTGTCTATCCAGTTTTGAAGAGTCTGTCATGAATCATGAGCAGCTTAATGTGGGAATCAAAGATGAAAGTCTGAGTCCATTTTGTGTTGGTGTAGTAAAATAATACCCCAAATTAGGTTCTATGCAAGGCCTTCCCTGGCTAGCTAGACTCAGCTCTCAGAAGGGAGAAGCATACACACACACACACACACACACACACACACACGCCCCACACACATACACACTGGGGACTGACTTGGTCTGAGAGCACTATCAATTCCATCCAGGGGTGGCGTCCAGTGACCCACTCATTTTCCCTTTGAGCCTCAGGTCTAAAGCCTCACCTGTCACTGATGTCACGTTTGAGATAAATCTTCCTACCCTTATCCTTTGGGAGACAAACAGCATTCAAACCACCACAGAGCGTGAAACTATGCGTCCAAGCCGGACAAGTGCTGCAGAGGAAGCTCCTTCCCCTCACACCTAGAAAGTGAGCTGATGACTGGCCCAGTGCAGTTCACTCGTCGGGATGTCTCTTTGCATCTCCATTCTCTGAGACCCCCACATATGGATTAGTTTGCGACTCTAGTGAGCAACAGTAAGAAACTCATTGTGTGAAGAATTCCTAGAGAAAGTTACATAAGGCTAAAGAGCAGGGCAGGCAGCTGAAGGTGGGCCTACGTTCTACACACTGGCCTTAGGCAAATCTCTGGGGCATCCCCTTTACTGGTGGTTCATGTGGGACGGCCCAGACTGCGGTGTGGGGTGCTAGTAAGCAGCACTCCTCCGTAACCTCTGCCTCAGTTCCTGCCTCCAGGTTCCTGCTGTGAGTTCCTCCCATGGCTTTCCTCAGTGATGGAGTAGAAGTTTTAAGCTGAAATAAACCCATTCTTGCCCAACATCGCTCTTGGTCGTGGTCTCTTGTCACAGCAATAGGAAGCACACTAAGTAAGATAACTACCCATCACCAAGTCCTGAAAGCATCAGACTTTCTAACAAGGTTCCATATTTGCATCTCATTTACATCCAACCCTTTGTCTTATGTCCGTCCTTCTCATTGTGGTTTGCTCTCCCATGGTGGTGGAGTGCATTGAAAATGTCACTAAATGTTGCCGACCTGAAAAGGTCCAGGACACTTTTTCTTCTTCTCTCCTTTGAATCACAAGTAAATGAAATTGGTTGCTTCCCCTCTCTCCTGGAGGGGAGGGGAGCATTTCTTCTTCCTAACACCACGAGCTTTGTCTAGTGTATTGATTTCTTTTGTCTTGCTGCGATAACATATCCTAACAAGAAGCAGCCCAGAGAAGAGGAGAGAAGAGAAGAGAAGAGAAGAGAAGAGAAGAGAAGAGAAGAGAAGAGAGGAGAGGAGAGGAGAGGAGAGGAGAGGAGAGGAGAGGAGAGGAGAGGAGAGAAGAGAAGAGAAGAGAAGAGAAGAGAAGAGAAGAGAAGAGAAGAGAAGAGAAGAGAAGAGAAGAGAAGAGAAGAGAAGGTTCATTTGGCTCACAGTTCCAAATGGTCGGATCAGAGGACGCTGAGCCCAGGGATAGGGAGGACCAGCACTATTGGTTCCAGACAACTCCAACACAGAGCAGCCTTGGGAGGTGAGCTTGGACTTTTATGTGGGGAGTGTGGGTGGATTTGAGCAAAGGCAGGCATAAACCTCCTCGTTTGCTTCCACTGAGAAAAGCTACAAGCGTCATCCTGATTGGCTGTGTGGCTACTGCCGTAGCTGTGTGGCTACTGCCGTGGCTGTGTGGATACTGCTGTGGCTCTGTGAGTACTGCCGTGGCTGTGTGGATACGCCCGTGGCTGTGTGGATACGCCCGTGGGTTTATCACCACTGTTCACATTCTGCTTTGTCTGATGAGGAGTCCACGTTTGAACGCTGGCTACCCAAGATCACCCTGGATGCTCCCGGGAGCTTTGCTGAGACCTCGGCGGATGGTTACACCAGCCTCAAGGCCCGCAGCCCTCGTCCAGCGCCTTCTCAGTTTCTGCTCAAGTTAGAAGGCTCCCCGGAGACATAACCCCCAAGCCCTTGGAGGTGACTTTGGCAGTGTTCTTATACAAACAGATGACGGCAGCTGGTAACATTAGCGACTTCGCTTGTCATCTCCTTTTTCTGGGGCAGTTGCTTCCCCGAGAATTATTTGTGTTTGCCGTACTCATCCATGGCAACCATACAACACAGCTACCCGGGGCCCCTCCCCACACCCGCAGTCGCTTAGTGTCCTTTTCACGGTTCTATTTTGGGAGTGATGTGGACTATCGACCGTGCCGGGTTGAGTTCTTGCCCCCACCAAGTCACCAATGGTGCCTTGTACAATAGTCTTCTATTTGGTTTGCACTTCAAGAAGGAAAAAAGAAAGTCAAATTTTCTCATCTGTCTCAACGGTGCTATTATCCATGTTTCGATTTTTAAAGGATTAAAAATAGACAATGTCTTCCTGGATTGAGGAATGGCTGGCTAGATGGTTCAGTGGGTAAAGTGCTTATTATACGAGCCTGCCAACCTAGGTTTGATTCCTGGGGTTCACGTGAAGAAAAATGATGCCTGAAGTTGTCCTCTGACTAGCACATGCCCCTGGCATGTGCAAATCACACTTTTGTTTGTTTGTTTATTTTTTGAGACAGGGTTTCTCTGTGTAGCCCTGGCTGTCTTAGAACTCACTCTGTAGACCAGACTGGCCTCGAACTCAGAAATCCGTCTGCCTCTGCCCCCGAAGTGCTGGGATTAAAGGCATGTGCCACCACTGCCCGTTCAAACCACACTTACATGTATACAGACACTAGACTTTTATGAACACTAAAACAATAAAGATGTAGTGGTCCATAGCAAGGCGTGCCTTGAGACGCAGAACCAACAAATGCAGAACACTAGAAACGCTCAAAGGCAGCAGCCTGCCTCACTCCCTCCGTCCCAGAGCTCACAGGAGGTCCTTGAAAGGAGACCCGTTAGGGGCTGGATGATGGCTCTGTTGGTAAAGTGCTTGTTGTCCAGGGAAAAGACCTTAGTTCGAGCCTGAGAAGCCACACGGAAAGCCGGGCATTGTGGCCTAGCCCAGTGATCCCAGCACTGGGGAGGTGGAGACAGGAGGATCCCTGGGGCCTGCAGACCAGCCATTTCTCCTACTTGGTGAGTTCTAGTAGATGTGAGGGTGAGAGGGTAGGGAGTGAGGGGGGTGAGGGGGTGATAGGGTGAGGGGGTGAGGGGAGTGGGAGGTAGGGGTTAGAGGTGGGGGGGACTCAGAAGCCCTGTGGTGACAATACTGACTCTGGGACCAGCTGTGTGGAGACAGATCCACTTTACTTGGGGTGATTTAAGGATTATAAGTTTTGGGGGCAGGGGTGGGAATATCCAGGATGGGCAAATGTCACTGACTAAGCCTTGAAAAAGCATTTCAGGACTCTCAGGTGCTAGCTGAAGGGGTTCTTATTGGGAGAAAGGAAGTTGAACGTGTAATCTTTTTTTTTTTTTTTTTTTTTGGTTTTTTTTTTTTTTTTTTTTTTGGTTTTTTGAGACAGGGTTTCTCTGTGTGGTCCTGGCTGTCCTGGAACTCACTCTGTAGACCAGGCTGGCCTCGAACTCAGAAATTCGCCTGCCTCTGCCTCCCAAGTGCTGGGATTACAGATGTGTGACACCACGCCCGGCTTGAACCTGTAATCTTAACCAAGGCTACATGCATTCTGCAGGTATAGGGTGTGGGGTCTGGAATCCCCCAGGCTGAGAAGAGCAAGTCTCACTGACAAGGGGGTCCATTATTTGGCACCAAGCCCAGAAGGCTATCCTGATAAAGATAGACTTTTAACATTAATTAGCAGGGCAACGTTTATCTATGTATAATATATAAACTCTAATATTCACTAAATGTGTGATGATGTTTAGTAAATTTAGAGTTGAGCAAGAATCACACGATCTAATTCTAGAACATTCCTATCACCTTAAAAGCCTCATCCCATGGTGGTTGTTCCACATCTTCACTCCTGACCACAGGAAACCCTGGATTTATCTGTGTGTCTTTATTTGCCTGCCTGGATGTTGCATAGATACAGAATCGACCATCCAATTTAAGGAACTATCCACTGCCTTCTGGCATTGGCCTCACTCCCACTCTCCAGTAAAAGCCCCCTACCTATTTTCCCCTTCAACTCTTTTTTTTTTTTTTTTTTTCTGGTTTTTTCGAGACAGGGTTTCTCTGTGTAGCCCTGGCTGTCCTGGAACTCACTCTGTAGACCAGGCTGGCCTTGAACTCATAAATCTGCCTGCCTCTGCCTCCCGAGTGCTGGGATTACAGGTGTATGCCACCACTGCCCCGCATCCCCTTCAACTCTTGATAATTTTTGACTACCTTGCCTCTCCATTAAACCACCCTCCCTCTCTCTTCACTTACCACCATCTACTCAATAGACTTCATGTCACAATGTTTAAAGCCAACTTTTTTTTTATTTATGAGTACACTGTCGCTGTCTTCAGACCCACCAGAAGAGTGCATCAGATCCCATTACAGATGGTGGTGAGCCACCATGTGGTTGCTGAGAAGTGAACTCAGGACCTCTGGAAGAGCAGTCTGTGCTCTTAACTGCTGAACCATCTTTCCAGTCCCAACATTTTTTGTTTTGTTTTGTTTTGAGATTTTGTCAGTGTGTGGTGTTTTTTGTTTGTTTTGTTTTGTTTTGTTTTGTTTTGTTTTGTTTTGTTTTGTTTTGTTTTTTGAGACAGGATTTCTTCGTATAGCCCTGGCTGTCCTGGAACTCACTCTGTAGACCAGGCTGGCCTCGAACTCAGAAATCCGTCTGCCTCTGCCTCCCAAGTGCTGGGATTAAAGGCGTGCGCCACCACTGCCCGACAATTGTTGTCAGTGTGTTTTGAGATTCGGTTTTGCTATGTAACTCAGGTTGTTCTTGAACTCACTATACAACTCAGACTAGCATCAAACTTACGATCTTCCAGTGTGCTGGGACTGTAGGCATGCTACACTATGCCTGCCTGCGGGGGGGGGGGGGGAAGCAGGGCTGAGGGAGGTCCGCATGCTGGAGGGGGGTGACAGGCGGGGCCGCATAGGGGAAAACAGGTGAGCAAGGGCCGCATAAGAGAAAACTGGCTGGTGGGGCCGCATAGGGGAAAAGTGGCTGGGCCAGCTCATGGCACCGGGGTAGGGGCAGTGGGCACCCTAGTCCCTGGAGAGAGAGAGAGAGAGAGAGAGAGAGAGAGAGAGAGAGAGAGAGACAGAGAGACAGAGAGAGAGAGACAGAGAGAGAGAGACAGAGACAGAGACAGAGACAGAGAGAGACAGAGAGACAGAGAGAGAGACAGAGAGAGAGGCTGCCTGGCTAGCGGGAAAGTCTTTGCCCAGAAGGCAGGCCGGGTACCTGTCGAGGAAGCCTGGCTGGGAAGAGGCTGCCTAGGCGGGGAGTCCTGGGCCCTTTCCTGGTGACTAGAGACGCTGGTGCCTCTTCGATGCTCCTACTCAGAGAGTTTTGATAAGAAGAGACGGTTCATAGTTTCAAAGCTTTATTATAAAAAAAGTAGGAAGAGAAAAGGAGATAGAGAAGTAAAGAGAGAAAGAAAAGATAGAGGGGTGAGAGCTGGCCATGAGCACGTGGAAAGAAGAGAGGCAGAGGAGAAGGGGGGAGAGGGGGCGGGGACAAGAACAAGGACAAGAGAGAGCGAGGAGGGGCAAGAAACCTCCTTTTATAGTGGACTGGGCTACCTGGGGTTGCCAGGTAACCATGGAGGGGGGGTAGGGGTGGGGTGGGGGTAGGGGTAGTGTGTGTGTGTGTGTGTGTGTGGAACCTGGCTGTAGCCAGGTGACTGTAAGGGTGGAGTCCAGCAAGAACTATGGCCACAGGGTTATGGAGTTGAGGAGTCAGGAGTCTGGGAGCACGGCTCACTGGTTCCGTCCCTTGTAGAATGGTCTACTGGGTCTCTGGAGTAAGCCTTGCTCAACCAGACTGCCTTACATGGTCCCACACCTGGCTAAGGCTCATAGTATTTTATCTTTTACTATGCAACTGTGTGTAAGTCTTGCATGCTTGTGGCTTGATTCTAAAAGTAGGAAGCTCCAGCAGCCCTGATGTGTTTCTGAGCATCATTGAGAGCACAGCAGGGTCAGGAGCCAGGGCCATGTCTTTCCTTCCATGTCCAGTGAAGGTGCAGTCACATCCCAAGGGCAGTGTGCACACCGCAGGGTTCAATGCGTCCTCCTGCTGTGTCCTTCGTGGGATCCAGCCATCCCACAGTGCAGGCGTGTCACAGGCAAGCCATTCCTTTCCAGCACCCCTTTGTCGCCCCTCCTCCCTGCCTCCCCTCCCCGGTTTCTAACGGCCCTTCCTAATAGGAAAGGAACAACATGCTTTTCCTGTGTCCTGCCATTTTCCCCCTTTAAAAATGTACTGCATTCATTTATTTGATTGGGGGAATACACCACCACACTCTGGCAGATGTCAGAGGACAATGTGTGGAAGTTGGTTCCCTGTTCCATTGTCCCAGGACTTGAGTTCAAGTCATTAGGGTGGACAGCAGGTGCCTTTACCTACTGAGCTGTCCCACCAGACCACCATTTATCTCTTCATCACATCATTTGTGTGAAGTTCCTCTTCTCCAGAATCCTCAGATTTTTTTTTTTAATTTCGTTTTTTCGAGACAGGGTTTCTCTGTATAGCCCTGGCTGTCCTGAAACTCACTTTGTAGACCAGGCTGTCCTTGAACTCAGAAATCCGCTTGCCTCTGTCTCCCAGAGTGCTGGGATTACAGGCGTGCACCACCACCGCCACCATCACTGCCCAGCCAGATGTTTTAGTTTTAAGTGAGATTTTTCTGGACTAAACCATTAACCCAGCCTTCTGTGTGCTGGATTCTGGAACCCATACATTCTCTAATGTACCTCTGATGGGGTCTGACTTGCTTTAATGGATTATGTTATAAATGATTGGGAAAGGGGCTGTGGAGAAGTAGACTCCCAGTAGCACATAAACTGTTTGTTTCTATAGTTTATGGCTTATCTGGAGCTAGAGTTGAAGTTTCACATCAGTTTTCTATCTCCCACCAGTTAGAATGGGCACCAATAAAAGAGAAAAATAAGGTCAAATGTAGGCAGTAATTTAAGAATGATAGCCGTATCTGTTCCCAGTCTAGATGCAGAATCAATGACCTAAAGACCTGTTAAATTTAATAACAAGCTTTAAGCCCCGGGCAGACATGCATCTGTTCTAAGCCTCTAAGCTCTCTCTTTCCCAGCCACAGATGCTCTTACTTGCAGTTTGAGTCTTGCCCTGGCTTGCTCTGCTCCATGTGTGTCCTCACGGCGAATCCCTTGACAACTTGCTCATTATGACGTCTCCTGGACCTCCTGCCTCATGGTCACCCCTTCCCTTCCTCCCTCTTCCCCGTTGGAACGTCCCTGGGGCCGGAAGCCCTGCCTTCTCTGCCCAGTCATAGGCTACTCAGCTCTTTATCAACCAGAGATAATTGGAGCGCATTCTTCACACAATATTGATACAGGAGATGGTTCAACAATCATGATAATGCTAGCATCTGGACTGTGTTCAGATGTATGGGCACAGACATCAGCATCTGATTACACAGTGCCCAAAACCACTGCCAACAGTGCCTTGGAAGGCAGAGACAGCAGATCTTTTTGAGTCCAAGGCACCAGAGCCACATGGTGGGGGTGGGGATTGTTGAAATAATTAAAAGATATTCTGTAAGTTTTTGTGAAATTGCTTTCAGACAACAAGGAAACGTTTTTTGTAGCGTTTTCTTTTACCCTAACTCAAGTGTCTCACTGTCCTGTGCATCCACAGCCTAGAGATATTAGAGTTGTACCCCAGGAACTTAGGGCTGACAACACAGCTAGGGTAGACAATATTGACTGCTCATGGAAGTCTCCAGAAGATGGATGGTGTCAAGGTTACAGCTGCCAACCAAGACTTCTGTGTCTACCACATCTATCCTGAGAGAGAGAGAGAGAGAGAGAGAGAGAGAGAGAGAGAGAGAGAGAGAGAGAGAGAGAGATTATTATCTAGGACATTTCTAGATGAATAAAAGCTAAAGGATTAGGGACACGGTCCAGTGGTAGAGTACTTCTTATGGTGTAGCAGGTTTGGGTTTGATCCCCAGCATTACAAAGCAAAGTTAAATAATTATGTTTAGCAGGTATGAAGATTATAAGGCCAATAAATAAAAATCAGTTGAAATTACACTATCAATGAAAAAAATCTCTAAAATGAAATTTAAGACTATTTTATTAAAAAATAAAAAATAAGACTATTTTATTTAATTTAAATATTTATATTAAAAGGGATTAAATATAAAAGGGATTAAATACTTAGGAGCAAACTTAACAGAAGGAGTATAAAACTTGTACAGACTACAAACTACAAAACATGGGTGGGATAAATTAAAGACCTAAAGAAATCCTAAGGCCTCATGCTCACAGGTCAGAAGAGTTAATATGGTAAGAGGGGAATTTGCCTATCTGACAAATCTAGACTGCCCCATGACAACCATTAAGCCTCTGCAGGCTGCCAATAGCGCTTGAGACGCCACACTTTTCAGTTTCAAATTTTACTGAAGAGTTGCAGTCATCAAGACAGCATGGGACAGTGATGACAAGAAACATCCAGACGGTGGGCCACGGCAGTCCAGAGACACCCTTCTGCGTCCATGGACAAGTGACTGAAGGAAACACCATGTTCACTAAGTGGGGCAAAGTCATCTTCCTGGCAGTTAGCTGGAGAGTTGAACATCCAAACACAGAGAGTGAGCTTGGACGCCTACCCCACAGCATTTTAAAACACCAATTCAAAATGGATACGACATTGTACATGGATTTAAAACATTTCTAAAAGAAAACACATGCAGGCATTTATGATTTAGTTACTGCTTCTTCAGTATGATCTCAAATAAGTACCAAAACCAAAAATTTCAACTTGGACTTTGTCAACATCAGACATCTTTTGTGGTAAAGGACACTATGAAGAGAGCAGACTCTAGGAAAACAAAATATCTGCAAATCATCCATCTGATGGGCATCTTTGATCCAGAGCCCATGAAGGTCTCTCACAGTCCACAATGCAAAAGGATGCACATAAATCCCTCTACTCGTATGACTTGTCTTTTTTAAAAAAATAGGCAAATGATTGACATTGACATGCCTCAGAAGAACACATATGAGGGGTTAAAAAGCACATGAAAAGATGGTAGTCGCTAATCACTAGGGCAGTGCAGGCAGCAGCAACAATGAGGTACTTACCATACACCTGACATGTACTGCAGTGACTATAATACGTATTTTTAAAAGGGAAATAAAAGTTGGCAAGGATGTTGAGAAATGGAAACATCCATAATTACTAACGGACCGTAAAACGATGTCTTCAGTGTAAAGAACATGCAACTTCTTGATAGTTCCTGAAAGAGTTCAACAGAAAGCTACCATATTGCTCGGTATTCTTAACTTAGGAATACGACCAAGTAAACAGAATATGTATGTTCACACAAGCATTTGTATATGCATGTTCATAGCAGTATTGTTCATAATGGCAAAAAATTGGAAGATTGTCTGTAAACAGATGGGTAGGTAAGCTGTGGTATATCTGTGCAGAGGGATATTATCAACGCCCTGTCCCCCAAAAGGAACGCGTAACCAGTACATGCTACATCATGCATGAAGCTTGGAAATGCTTTGCTGGCTTCACAAAAGAAGCTAAGCACAAAAGACGACTGTGTATTACTTCCTTTACATGACATGTTATATGCAAAACCGTGAAGACAGAGAATAAATTAGCACCTGTCAGGAGTCGGGGAATGATAGAACTATTGGCGTTGAGTATGAGATGTCAGGTGTTGAAAATGCCCCTGAAATAGACACTGAAATAGTCAGTGTTTATATGGCAGAGGTTGTGAATGACACCAGGAACCACTAAAGTAGAGGCTCCAAACTGGCAGGTTTTACAGCATGTGAGACACGGCACCGTCAGCAACACATGCAGGCGCTCTAAGTCCCAAAGTGGGCATCAGCACATTTAGGGTTGGGCGAGGCTGGTCTTGAACTCTTAGCCTTCCTGACTGACTCAACCTCCCAAAGACTGGGATTGCGAGTGAGCCACCATCCCTGGCTGACACACACAGTAATGTAAAAAAAATTGTCTGTTTTAATGACCTTGTGCACACTCTGTGTGTTTTGTAACAGTTTTCTGTGTCCCAGCTGCCGACGCCAGCTGAGGTGTACTCTTGTGCTTGGGTTTGAGATTTCTGTGGTTTCGCTTTTAATTTATTTTAGTTTTTTTTTTCCCGAGACAGGGTTTCTCTGTGTAGCCCTGGCTATCCTGGAACTCACTCTGTAGACCAGGCTGGCCTCGAACTCAGAAATCCGCCTGCCTCTGCCTCCCAAGTGCTGGGATTACAGGCGTGCGCCACCACCACCTGGCTAGTTTTTTTTTTTTTTTTAAACAGTATTTTTAAAAGTAACAGTCAACAATGGACAAGGAATTTAGACTGGTCATTCTGCATAGGAAATTCCAGAAGCACTGGAGTGGGGAACCTGGGTATGGAGTGGCATTGGCCTCAACCCTCTCTGTCTTGGTGATTAGGTGCAATCTAGGGGGATTTGTGTTTTCATTTTTGCTTTTTGACCCACACTTTGTGGCCTTCACCAGCCTGTACCTCCTGCATAGCACAGACTCAAACTCAGCACTTGTATCTCGCTAAGTTCTCTCACCTTCAGATTTGCTTAGGTGTATTCAGTACCAAATCTGCTCATTTTTATTGGCTTGTCTGCCTTCTGTAAAGGTGTAAGAGGTTCAGCCCTCTATTCCTCTACATACCATGACTCATGGGTCTGGGACTCACCATTATAGTTCAGGCTGGACCCAAACTCAAGTATTGCTCCTGCCTCAGTCTCCTGGGTGCTGGGATTACACGTGTAAGCTCCCACGCCCAGCTCCATCTTTTAAGACTTGACATTTATATTTGATCTTTTCCTATATAGTTTAAATGTCTCTACCTTCATAGATGCTTCTATTTCATTACTGGGATGGTTGTCGAACAGAGGGACTCATGAGCTTCCTTTGTCTTTCTCCCTGTGTTAGCATTTTAGCTGGTGAATCGGTTGTCACTGCTGAGGTACAGGGATTCACCTATGAAGTCCCCAAGGCTGGAAGAGCAACATATAAAATTCTCTGGAGAGCCCTAAAAAAACCCCAGTGCCCTCATCACACAGCTGACAGGGAATCCAGGAATGCAGAACTAGCCTTAGATATCTGCATTTTGTTTAGGTTTTTGAGTCTGGGAACTGAACCTGGGACCTCGTGCCTACCAGGCAATTGCTCTATGACAAGCTCTAGCTCTAGCCCGGAAGCCTTCATTTTAAAATGCAAAGCAAAATGAAAGATTCGATGACTGACAAAGTGTGTACATCCCCCTGTTTTGCTTCCCCAGAGCTGGGATTACAGATGGCTACCACCATCTTGAGAAATGGAGGGATGGGGGGATGGGGAGATGGAGGGATGGAGGGATGGGGGTGGGGGATGGGGAATGGAGGGATGGGAGATGGGGGATGGAGGGATGGGGGATGGAGGGATGGGGGATGGAGGGATGGAGGGATGGGGAATGGGGGGATGAGGAGGTGGAGGGATGGAGGGATGAGGGATGGGGGATGGGGGATGGAAGAATAGAAGATGGGAGATGGGGGATGGAGGGATGGAGGGATGGGGGATGGGGGATGGAAGAATGGGAGATGGGAGATGGGGGGTGGAGGGATGGAGGGATGGAGGGATGGGGATGGGGGATGGAGGGATGGAGGGATGGGAGATGGGAGATGGGGGATGGGGATGGGGGTGGAGGGATGGAGGGATGGAGGGATGGGGGTGGAGGGATGGGGGATGGGGGATGGAGGGATGGGGGATAGGGATGAGGAGATGGAGGGATGGAGGGATGGGGGGATGGGGAATGGAGGGATGGGATGGGGGATGGGGGATGGAGGGATGGAGGGATGGAGGGATGGGGATGGAGGGATAGGGGGTGGGGGATGGAGGGATGGAGGGATGGGGGATGGGGGATGAGGAGATGGAGGGATGGAGGGGGATGGGGATGGAGGGATGGAGGGATGGGGGATGGAGGGATGGAGGGATAGGGGTGGGGGATGGGGGATGGAGGGATAGAGAGATGGAGGGATGGGGTGGGGGATGGAGGGATGGAGGGATGGGGGATGGAGGGATGGGGGTGGAGGGATGGAGAGATGGAGAGATGGGGGATGGAACTCTGGTTTTCATACTTGCATAGTGAGAGCTCTATGGGCTGAGCTGTCTCCCAGCCTCCATCTACGATCCCCTACCTACAGTCCCTTGACATTAACTGATGGAGACCAGTGGCAATGGTTCCACACACACTGGTTTCTCTGCTTTGATTTCACTTCATTCTTCCACTAAACCAGCAAGAGAAAGCAAAGGAGAAACTTTTGACATGGATTTAAACATGGGGTTTAATAGGAAGAGGGGTGTTCAGGGAGAGGAGAAAACACCCAAGCTTGCCCACAGTCTTAAGAGTGTGTCTTTACATGTGTCCTTTGTAGGAATTTGGTGGGTTCAGAAGTCATGTCTTCTATAAAGGGCTTCTAAGAGACACTCCACAGAGACCGTTGGGCATTTTCAGGTCACCTGGATTATGGTGGAAGTTAAGATGGCTTTCTCATAAACAAAAGCATATTGTTTTGCCTGTGAGAACCACAGATGGGATAAGGCTGTATATGCATGACTCATTGTTACTTTACATTATTTTCAGTGTGTGTGTGTGTGTGTGTGTGTGTGTGTGTGTGTGTGTGTGTGATTGAGAAAAGAGGAGAGAGATAAGAAAAAGATACACAGAAAGAGACGGAGTCAGAGAGGTGTTGGGGAGGAGGGGAGAGAAGGAAAGTGAGAGAATTGTGTGCATGTCACCTGGGGGTCAGAGGACAACTTTCTATTCTGAGCTCTGGGGATCTGACTCAGGTTGTCAGGCTCGGTGAAAGGGCCTTTCCGTGCTGAGCCACCCCACCAGTCAGTTCATCATCTTCTAAAATCCTTCCTTCAAATATCCCCACTTCATAGAAATGTTGTCTATGACCTCTATAAGAGGTCTCCACAGCAAATGCTGATGATAACTGTTGTGGAAATGTTCAGCTGGACTCAGACTCAGCCAGACTCCAGAATGAGGAGTTTCAGTCCCTCCCATGTCCCCTTAGCTTTCTCTTCTTGTCTTGCCTCAGCTTCTGGTGTGTGTGTGTGTGTGTGTATGTGTTGTAAATGTGTGTGAATGTGTGTGTGTGTAAATGCGAGTGTGTGTGAGAGTGAATGTGTATGTGTGTGTATGTGTTGTAAATGTGTGTGAATGTATGTGTGAATGTGAGTGTGTGTGAGAGTGAGTATGTGAGTATAAATGTGTGTGTGAATGTGAGTGTGTGTGAATGAATGTATGAGTTTGTGTGTGTGTGTGTGTGTGTGTGTGTGTGTGTGTGTGTAGGAGATGGGCTGAGGGAGTTTTCAGTCAGTGTTCCTGGACACACACCCACAGTTTGCAGCACAACTTCTTGTGCACAAAGCTGGGCGTAGGCGCCATGGGCCAATGCTGTGCCTGCGGCCCAAGCCTCATTCTTCTACAGAAAGCCAGGTCCTGGGGCCCTCGCCCCAGCTTTTCACGTGTGTGCCAACGGCAGGATTAATGACGACGAGAAACGTGCCTGGTTCCTTGCACAAAAAATGATGTCTGACTGAGAGGGCGCCAAGCGTGGATTAGAAGCAAGAATGTGAGCGCTCTCAGGACACCGCCATGCTGCAGTGAGGAGCCAAAGGCTGCTGCTGGCTCTGCAGGGCGGGTCCTGCCCGCAGATAAGACTGTCTCCTGAGTCACTTCATGCGAAGCTGTTTTGTGTTTTAGATCAAGCAGGGATCTAACTAATGTGGATCTGGGTAAATATTTGTCAGATTGGAGGAAAGTGGAGACTAGATACTTCTCTTAGTTAGGCTGCAAAACACCACGCAATCTCGATTGGGGTCCTTCCCACAATGCTCCGTCCTTCTAGTCCTCTGGTGCTGCACATGCCTTGGGTTCTCCTTCTGGTATCTTTGAGAATTTTTTTTTTTCAAGACAGGGTTTCTCTGTGTAGTCCTGGCTGTCCTGGAACTCACTCTGTAGACCAGGCTGGCCTTGAACTCAGAAATCCGCCTGCCTCTGCCTCCCAAGTGCTGGGATTACAGGCATGCGCCACCACGCCCGGCTATCTTTGTGAATTTTTGTTGTTTCTTATTTTTTGTTTTTGTAATGTAGCCCAGGTCTACGCTAGTTAGGTACACATGTTAATAAGCGTGTTAACCAGCTTTCTGTGGCTGTGACAAAATACTCGAGAAAAAAAACAAATTAAAAGAAGGAATGGTTTATTTTGGTCCATGGTCTCCTTAGACTTGCCAACCTGGGCCTGTAGTCCAAGAAGGAGGAGACAGTACATTGTGGGAGCATCTATCAGAGGATACTGCTGGCCTCACTGGGGCCAAGAAGTGAAGAGAAAGAAAAAGGCAGGGTTGCACTATCCCTTTAAAGGAAACGTCCCAATGACCTAACTTCCACCAGCCCTCCTGAAGGCTCCAAATCAGGTGAGCAAGCCTCTACACATGGGACTTTGAACAATGTTTATCCAAACCATGGCAACTGGTTAATTTATTACAAATGAATACAGGATAAAGAAATGATTATTTAGAAATAAAACAGAACTATGAAGAATTTGTCTTTCAGTTAGTGGAAATATCCACAGAATTTTTTTAAAGTAGGAAGGTGCTAGCAAGCTGGGTTCTCAATAGAATATTTTGTTGCAAAGAAGAGAACACTAGCCGGGCGGTGGTGGCGCACGACTTTAATCCTTGCACTTGGGAGGCAGAGGCAGGCGGATTTCTGAGTTCGAGGCCAGCCTGGTCTACAGAGCGAGTTCCAGGATAGTCAGGACTACACAGGGAAACCCTGTCTCCGGGGGGGGGGGGGAGAACACTAAAGGATAGGGAGAAAAAATGAAAAGCCCCAAAGAGTTGGCATTTATGTATTCATTTGTGTGTGTGTGTGTGTGTGTGCGCGCACGCGCGCTATTTTGGTTTTTTCGAGACAGGGTTTCTCTGTGTAGCCCTGGCTGTCCTGGAACTCACTCTGTAGACCAGGCTGGCCTTGAACTCAGAAATCCACCTGCCTCTGCCTCCCAAGTGCTGGGATTAAAGGTGTGAGACACCACTGTCCGGATCTAGCACCTCATTTTTAAAAAATTAAAACAAAAATGATAACAAAGTACTTACAAAGTAACTAAAAAACTTCTGGCCAAATTTCAACTCAAAAATGTAACCATGACACAAAGCCTCAACACAGACACAAAGCTGCAACACAGAGACACAAAGCTGGGGCACACAGTAGCAAATTCCAATAGCTTTCATTCCTGCACAATGCTGTCAGGTGGCCCTGGACAGACACAGGACCAAAGAGACCCAGTCCTCTCCTCAGATCATCCCGCATCCCTTTGGGGCAATCTCATTTGCACCGATGCTGGGACTGAGGGCAGCAGCAGCAGGGCCATAGCTGGGACAGTCATCCCTCTTCCCGGGTCTCTGTTGACCAAGGCTCTTTTCCAGAAGTTTGCTCATGCTAACCCACCTCTCACAAGGGTGATGTCATTCATTATACTATAGTGGAAATTCCCGCCCTTTTCATTCTCACACCAGCCCTGAGGAGGAATATTCTTCATGGCTTATTCATCCAAACATATACATGAGAGGTTTTTACTCAGAGAAATGCTTTTCACATTTAATTGCAAGGCACAACATTTGAGACAGGGTCTCATGATGTAATTCTGAATGGCCGGAATTCAGTGTAGACCAGACTGTCCTTAAACTTACAGAGATCTTCCTGCCTCTGTTTCCTGAGTTCTGGGATTAAGGGCAGTGTCACCATGCCAGGTTCCAGATCATGCCAGGTCTGGAAGAATTATTGTTATTGTGGTTTTAAAATTTTTATTTATTTTTATTGAAAATAGTTTTTCCATACAATATATTCTGATTACAATTTACCCCCCCAGCTCCTCCCAGTCCCCCTCAACTTCCTCACTCACCCAAATTCTCACCCTTTTTTCTCTCATTAGATTAAAAGCAAGCATCTAAAATAATTATCAACAATAATAAAATATAATACAAACAAACAGGAAAAAAAGAACCAAAGAAAAGTCACAAGAAACACATATACAATTACACAGAAAACCTACTAAAACAAAATCGGAAACTTTTATATATAAGGAAAATTTCTATAAGGTAAGGGGTGGGGAGCCAAGACAAAGCATTGTGAGACAAAAACAAAAACAAAAAAACAAAAATAGTCCAAAATTGCCATGGCGTTCATTTTGTGTTCGCTGTGTACTACTGGGCATGGGGCCTGCTCCTAAGAATGGTTTGTTTACCCAGTGAGATTCCATTGGAGAAAACTATTTTCTTCTTTGCCAGAAGTTATTTATCAGCGATAGCTTCTGAGGTCTGTGTCTAACTTCCTGTTCAGTGCTGGGACTGGGTCTCTGACTTAGACCCGTGCAGGCTCCGTGGATGCGGCCAGTCTCTGTGAGTTCATAGGCGTGCCTGCTCTGTGGTGTCTGGAAGGCCTCAGTTCCTTAATGCCTCCCATCTCTTCTGGTTCTTACAATCTTTCTGCCTCCTGGTCCTCAGAGTTCCCTGAGCCCTGAGAGGAGGGATTTGACAGAGACATCCCATTTAGGACTGAGCATTCCAAGGTCTCTCGCTCTCTTCACGTTGTCCATTGTAGATCTCCGTATCTGCCCCATCTACTGCAGGAGGAAGCGTCTCTGATGATGGCCGAGCAAGGCCCTGATCTATGGGTATATATCAGAATATCATTAGGAGTCACTTCTTCGCTATGTTCCTTTAGCGGAACAGTAGTATTTTAAAAGCTTTCCCATAAGTCCGTAGGCAGGAGTTTCAGGCTCCTGGCCACCTTGGTTGTGTCCTGCGTGGATTTCACCTTGAGCCTTAATTCCAGTACGATGGTAGGTAGTTAATTCCACAACCTTTGTGTTAATAAGGCACCAGAATCTCTCTCAGACAGGTTACTGTTGAGGAGTAGAGCTTGTAGCTAAGAGGGTGTTTACCTTTCGTTAGCTTACAGGCGATTCTGCCAGGCTCCTCCTAGGGACCTAGGAACCACTTACGTCATCACCAGCCTCCATTACCTGCCGCTTCTTGTTGCCCCAGTTCTCTGCAGAGTTCCCTGAGCCCTGAGAGGAGGGATTTGACAGAGACATCCCATTTAGGACTGAGCATTCCAAGGTCTCTCGCTCTCTTCACGTTGTCCATTGTGGATCTCCGTATCTGTCCCATCTACTGCAGGAGGAAGCGTCTGCTTGTTGCCCCAGTTCTCTCTCTCTCTCTCTCTCTCTCTCTCTCTCTCTCTCTCTCTCTCTCTCTCTCTCTCTCTCTCCTCTCTCCTCATGGCTCTGCTCCCAAGAGTCTGCCCTATTCCTTCCTCAGGCTCTCACTCCCATCCCTTTCTCCAAATAAACTCCCCTTTTATCGGCTCTGTTGCGTCAGGTGTGATTTCTCAGGGGACGCCTTGGCATGGGCTCAACAGCTTTTAGGGTTGGTAAATACAGCTGAAAGCCTAAGTGGTGATAAAAAGGTGATTTAAGGCATATAAGAGGAAAGAAAAACCGCTTCAAATTTCTTCCCCTCTCTATGCTACTGTTATATTAAGACTTTGAAAGTTCTAACATTGATCAATGGAGTTCTAATAAGCTATTAGTCTAACTCTGGTAAAGCCGTTCGCTATACGATCCACTATCACAGTCACGGGCTCAAGATTTAAGTTTCTTTTGGTAATCTTTTAAGTATAGACCTAAAGGTGTTTCTCATTTTGCTAAACGTATATATGCCAGTCTTCTTGGTAGAGGGAAGAACTCCCTCTTTCATGGTCTGTAGTCATGAAAATCAAGATCAAGTGAGCTTTTGCCGCCTTCTGCCCCATGGAAGGTTTCTGCTTTCTCTGAGCTCTTAAAGAGGGCTCATGCTTTTAACAAATTTATCACCTTTTGTAAACTTAAAGAGATTCTTGTAAGCTTCAGGAAATCCACTCGGATCAAAGATAAGTAACGCTGTTAATCAACAGCCTAAGTTTTCCACCTCCTGCCTATTCTAGAGGGTGGGGTTCCTCCCTGGTTCCTTGGGCCTGGGGTTCCCTTCCCTGCAACTACCAAGATCGTGTATATCCAAGAGGTTTTTTTTTTTTCTCCCTAACCTACTTAACTTTATTTTCTGTCTCTAAAATGTGTGTGTGTTTCAGCATCCTGCCAAGTCCAGATTTTTGTTAACTCAAAATCTACATCCTCGGCAGCTCCAGAGACGCTGCCCACAGGTACTCTAGTCTACCCTCACAGACACTTTCCGAGCCGCAGATGGTCCCACAGATCCTGGACAGCAGTGAGGCAGCCAGCTCTCCCAGAACCTGACCAGCATCCTGACTTTCTTAGGGTCCCCCAGTCAGCAGGGAGTAGTCTAAAGAACACAAGGACCTCACTCCTGCTCCGCCATCACCCCTTCCTAGTTCCTCACTTGTAATTAAACAGGAAGAGAGGAATGTTGGCTTTGAGGCGATTCTGCCGGGCTCCTGCCAGGGACCTAGCAACTGCTTATGTCATCATCTGCTGCCATTGCCTGCCACAGCCAGATACAGCTTGTTGCTACCCCAGCTTTTCTTTTCTCTTTTCTCTCTCTATTCCCACACATTCCTGCCTCCCATATCTCTCGGTGTGTGTCTCTGTCTCTCCCTCTCTCCTTCTTTCTGTCCTCTGTCCCCCTTTTATGTCGTCCCATCTGTCTGTCCCTACACCTTCTCTAGGTTGTCATCCCCGTCCTTTTTCCTCAAAGAAACTCCCTTTGTATCAGGCCTGTTGCATGTTGATCTCTTGGGGGAACTCCTTGGCATGGGCCTGCCATTCCCCTCCTGCTGCTGCGGTGTATTTCATGACACCTTTCCCTCCCAGGAGCATACAGAGAACCTTCCAGTGCCATGAACACTGGTCAGTAGGGGTGAAGGCTGTATGTAGGTGCCAGCTCAGCCTCTTCTTGTTCAGGGAGTTACGGAGGTGTTTGTAGGGCCTTACCACCAGTTTGTGGAGAGCAACCAGCAGCCTTGGCCATAGTCTGGGTTGTCCGGGGCTTCCCACAGGGCCTCTTTGGTGAGTAACCTTGATTACATGTCACTCATCCCTGGCACTGGAGGGCTCCTGTGGTGGTGAGAGATGTTGTAGTTGGGGCTTTGTCTCCTCAGTTACTTAGTGGTTCCGATTAGAATTTATTTACTTATGTATATATACTTTTTTAATAAAAAAATTGTATTTACCTAAAAGCATTCAGAATGTCAACAAAATAGCCACAGGGTTTTTTTGTTTTGTTTTTGTTTTTGTTTTTTTGTTTTTTGTTTTTTGTTTGTTTGTTTGTTTGTTTTTGTTTTTGTTTTTTTGGCAATTACAGAGTGGTATTCGGTTAACAGAACAACAATTATCTTTGTATAAGCTGCATCAGAGACAACTGAAGATGAAAAAAAAAAAAACCCAAAACCAAAAGGAAAAAAAAACAAAAACCAAACTTCTGTCCCATATATACCTAATTTGTTCTGTGCACCAACAAGAACCCGCTTTAAATTTCCACGCCAATTTACAGCCCCAGACTGTACCAGGCAGGGTTAGTGGCTATTGAAAATACCACCAGGACAGGGCTCTCTAAGACACATTCGGTAGTGTGTTCACGATACAAAAAAGGACACCGTACAGTTTAAAACCAAATCTTACACAGCCTTGCATTTCAATTTTTTTCTTTAAAAGGAGTTGTGTACAGAGGGGGTTAAATGCTTTATAGACAAGAAAAAGAACTGTGCTAGAATCAACTTATCATCTTCTTCATATTTGTCTTCCTCCCTCTTCTTCTTCCTCCTCCTCCTCCTCCCCCTCCTCCTCTTCTTTTTCTTGCTCTTCTTAGCCTTGACCACCCCCCTTTTTCACTGCATCGGGTTTTCCTTTAGCTCTGCCGGGCAGCAGTATCCTTCTCGTACTTGCCCTCAGCCCGGCAGCCTTCTCGCAGGGCTGCCTGTCATCCGCTGCAGTGCTGTTCCACTAGTTTCTTTGCAACATCACCAGTGATAAGCCAGGATGCTCGCCTTTGATTTGGGCACGGCACTCAGAACAGATCGAGAAGAAGGTCAAAGGAGGCCTCTTGGGTGCATTGGGGTCCTCGAACTTCTTTTTGGTCTCCCCTTTGGGGGGGATGTAAGTTTTCATTTCTCTTTCATAACGAGCCTTGTCAGCCTTTGCCATATCTTCAGATTTCCCCTTTTCTTTAGCAGAGATCTTCCACCTCTCTGAGCGCTTCTCGGGGAACTCTGAGAAGTTGACAGAAGCCTCCAGATGCTTCTTCTTGTGCTCCTCCCGA
Source organism: Apodemus agrarius (assembly GCA_964023405.1). NCBI lineage: Eukaryota > Metazoa > Chordata > Mammalia > Rodentia > Muridae > Apodemus > Apodemus agrarius. The sequence continues at coordinate 65,224,088 of OZ030013.1, read as the reverse complement.
CAGGTTTGCACAAAGAATGCATATGAGGACATTTTACCTCTTGGCTTCTTAGGATCGCCTTGGCCCATGTGTAGTTGATTTTCCTCCGTGAGGCACAGAGTTGCCTAGTGCCTGTCCAGCTCCTGCTTGCCCTAGCACTGTCTCTATCTATATGTATATATTTTAAGAGGCTTCTGCTGCACTAGGTCTCCATATGACTCTGCAATGTCCCTGGGTTTTAGCTGTCCCTTTTGCCTCTCCTTCTCCATTTGGTCCTCCTGATCCAGGTCCCCCCTCCTTCTCCTCCCCCTAATAGTACATCCATAACTATCTACTCTACTTGACCTTTCCTCTGACGGTTGCTCCTTCCCTCTTCCTAGTCTCTTATATCTAGTCCCTCTATATCTAACCTCTGTGGTTGTGGGGATTGTGGCCTGCTTACCGAAGACTTAACAAGATAATGGATACATACCTTATTTATCTTTTTTGGGTCTCTACCTCACTCAGGATGATTTTTTTCTAGCTCCATCTGCGTATTTTTTTAATAGCTGGATAATATTCCATTGTATAAATGTACCACGTTTTCTTTATCCATTCATCTGTTGACAGACACCCAGCACGTTTCCAATTTCTGACTATTATGAATAGAGCAGCAGTGAATGTGGTTGAGGGCCCTGGAGACTGAGAAGCCTCTGGGGATGAGACCCTGTCCTTGAGTTCCCTTTCTTCCAGGACAGAAAGTGTTGCTGACATCCAGGAAGGTCTGTTCTGGCTTTTCCTGTGCTTCATTCAGACAGTGGTGGGGAGGAGGGAGGGGGACTCCCTGAACTGTTCTCAGATGGCAAAGCAAGGGCTGGAACACCCCTCATCACCCCTTTGCAACAATCGCAATTTGAAATTACAGCAGCAGCCGCTTTCCTTTTAAAATGATCCCGCAGCGCCTCCCTGTGGCCACAAGTCAGGTGGGCAGCTAAGTAGACAGGTCTCTGCAAACCTGCCTGGAGCAATCAGCCTGTGCAAGCCATCAGGGCATCCCGGATTCTCTACTGTGGGCTCCCGCCCTCGGTTCCCCAGACAATTATACTTCTGCTTTCATGTCATGTAAACATACATGACTTTAGGTATTAATATAAAATCTAGGAACTACAAGCTAGAGAAAAATGATAGTTGGTTTTTCCAACATAGGGTTAACTTATTTAATATGAAGATCCGTAGTAAGCATTCATTTTCTACACACACACACACACACACACACACACACACACAACACACACACATCTAATCAACCAACCAAACAACAGCAACAACAAGACAAACCAAAACACAACCCAGCAGAATTTCGTTCTTTGTGGTGGGAAACGAATCCCAGTGTTTAGGTACACACTGCCTTTCCCTATCTACCCCTCTGCTGGTGTCGCTGCGTTTCCCCACTTTGTCTAGTCCTGCACTGTCGTCTTGGATTGGTAGTTTGCAAACTTCAGGAAAATGCAGCCCAGCCTGAGGAGGCGGCTCAGTGCCTATGAGCGCTTCATGTTCTTCCAGAGGTATCTGAGCTCAGCTCACAGTTGCCTGTAACTGCAGTTCTAGGGGATCCAGCACCTCCTTTGGCTTCCACGGGCATCTGAACTCATGTCCACATACCCTATGCACACACAAATATAAACTTTAATTTTAAGATTTTTTTTGGAGACAGGGTTTCTCTGTGTAGTCCTGGCTGTCCTGGAACTCACTCTGTAGACCAGGTTGGCCTTGAACTCAGAAATCCACCTGCCTCTGCCTCCCAGAGTGCTGGGATTACAGGCGTGTGCCACCACAGCCCAGCCAAATTAATCTAATTTTTAAGAAAAGAAAATACATTCCAAAGACTCATTTAATTGAACGAAACCTCATTAATAATGAGTATTCTAACTGATTTTTAAAACAATATATTTTATTACATATTTTTGTTTGTTTTAAAGATTTATTTATTTATTTATTATATGTAAGTACACTGTAGCTGTCTTCAGACACACCAGAAGAAGGCATCAGAGCTCATCACGGATGTTTGTGAGCCACCATGCGTTGCTGGGATTTGAACTCAGGAACTTTGAAAGAGCAGTCAGTGCTTTTAACCACTGAGCTCTCTTTCCAGCCCCTTATTACAGATATTTATTCGTGTGTGTACTGTTGAAGTCAGAAGACAACTTACAAGACTCTGTTCTATCTTTTTACCGTGTGGATCCTGGGAGTTAAAATGTAGGTCACCAGGCATAGTGACACTTTTTCACTAGATGAGGCATCTTTCTGGGTCACTAGTTGATTTTTCAAAGGTGACTATGTATTCTATTTTTTAACCAGTTAAAATGCTTATTACAAAATGGACTTTAGGATGAAAGAAAAAATTATATCAAAATGAAATAAATGTCTCCAACTTGGATTTCTGAAAATATTATGAATTTGGTGCTAGAACAATATCATGTTAACCTGATAAGACACAGATTCTTATTCTACTATCATCCGTCTGTGTGTCTGTTATCATGTGTTTATTTACCAATCTATGTGCTTATAAACTATATATATATATATATATATATATATATATATATGATATAATATACTATTGTGATAGTTTGTATGTGCTCAGCCAGGGAGTGGCACTGTTAGAAGGTGTGGCCCTGTTGGAGTAGGTGTGTCACTGTGTATGTGGGCTTTAAGACCCTCACTCTAGCTGCCTGCAAGTCAGTAATCTGCTACAGCCTTCAGATGAAGATGTAGAACTCTCAGCTCCTCCTACACCATGCCTGCTTGGATGCTGCCATGCTCCCACCTTGATGATACTGGACTGAGCCTCTGAACCTGTAAGCCAGCCCCAATTAAATGTCCTTATAAGAGTTGTCTTGGTCATGGTATCTGTTTACAGCAGTAAAACCCTAAGACAACAATAATATAATTAATACATGATATATAATAGGATATAAAATATAGAAGAGACTAGAATAGAGAATAAAATAGAGACAGCAGATTCATGTCAGGTTTCAGTGCACACAGTTGGTAGGAGAGAACGCTGCCGTTGTCAGAGGGGCCTGAAGAGCATGAGGGATAGCCATGGCACTCACTACCGGAACTAGTCGGTGCCGTGCAGGTGGGCTCGCTTCCCCCTTCTCTTTCCAGGTGTTTGCCTGAGTCGTCGTCGTTGTCGTCTTCTTCTTCTTCTCTCTCTCTTTTTTGTATCTATCATTTAGAGACCATTGTGCAGAGCAGATGATGTCTTATAAGGTCTGCTTCCTGTTGCTGGAAGAACATCCCTGAGACTTGATAGTAAAGAATCGGAGCTTTTCTGGTTCCATGTCTGGAGGCTGGGACGCTCCAGAGCTCATCAAGCCCTTTCCTGGCATCAGGTGAGAACCTGGTGCTACACCGTGGCTGGATGAATGAATCTTACAAGGAAGGCAATGTCTCACCAACCATCAGTCAGGACACCGGGCACAGAGCCAGCCTACATCCTCTGCCCTAATACGGCTGGCAAGCCTGCGTGCAGACGTGTGTTTGGAGGCATATCCATACCTGCCTTTTGCCACACCACCCCTGCCACTGCAGATGCTTCTCACTGGGAACTTCTTCAATACCCACCCAAGACTTCACTGGGGTCCGTCCACCGCCTCATGGCTTTCCTGTGGAGCAGAATTCAAGATCCCAGCGCCTGGATATACACTGTAACCCCAAATGCATCCCATTCAACAGAAACAGCCCGTGTCTTGTCCCACTTCTCCAGTGTCTTCCTTGCAGGTGTCTTGCTGGAGGGTCTCTTAACACCCTCATCCCTAAGTCAAGCCCAAGCCAGAGCGTTGGCTGCAGCTAACTGCCTGGGAAGAAGTGGCAGCCTGGGCGATTTAGTTCCCTGGGAATCAAGAGGGCAGGGGCTGGCAGGCAGCAGCCTTTACTTGAATGTTTGCACTTGTGAGGCCAGAGTACAGAGCGTCTGTTCATACCATCCTTCATTGTGTGCAGAGCTTAGATGACTCCTTTTTTGTCTGATCTCCCCTGTAACCAGGCAAGACCAGCATAGAGAAGAGGCTTTTGCCTCCTCGGGGCCCCAATGCCTGGGCACCCAGCCCTAAAATCAAAACACCAGTGGAAAATTCGGGAGTCAGCACAGTGGCCATGAAGCAGCGCCGTTTTGCACTGTCAGTTAACTGGGCCTGGGAGACGGGCAATATTCAGGCAGATGCTAGCAATGTGCCACTACCACACAATCCAATCCTTTTTTCCATACTTGACTCAAGGGTGACAGGTGGGCATCAGACATGGGGCACCTCTTGGACATACAATCTGGGAGAGGCAGGCGTGGTCTGTGGAGAGGCCACATCCTCTGCACAGGTTGAGCACCTAGTCCTGTGCAGTACCCTCAGCGATCCAGGCTCCCAGCACGCATGCTCAGCCGCCAGGGAGGCCACGCTGTCTTTGCTGGAGCACACGGTGCGTGCTTACATCTCTGACGCATATGACAAGCTTTGGCTTGGGATCGACTTAGGGATGAGGGTGTTAAGAGACCCTCCAGCAAGAGCTGAGGTTCAGACACCTGCAAGGAAGAAGTCGGAGAAGTGGGACAAGATACTGCTAAGACACCGACTATTTCTGTTGAACGGGATGCATTTGAGCCCGTAGTGTCTGCCCAGGCACTGGGATCTTGAATTCTGCTCCACAGGAAAGCCATGAGGCTGTGGACGGACCCAGCGAAGCCTTGGGTGGATGTCGAAGTTCTCTCTTAGGTGAACACAGGATCTTGTTGGTCGACCTTGCTCTAATTTTTTAGTATAAAAGTTTAAGACTCAGTTTCACCTAGTCTTTGGCCGTTTCTCTTCCCACTGTTAAGATTTTCTGTCTCTTTTTCAAAAATCTTTTATTAATTTTTATTTATTTATGAGTACATTGTAGCTGTCTTCAGACATACCAGAAGAGGGCATCAGATCCCATTACAGATGGTTGTGAGCCACCACGTGGTTGCTGTGGACTGAATTCAGGACCTCTGGAAAAGCAGTCAGTGATCTTTTTTTTTTTTTCTATATTCTTTGTTTACATTCCAAATGTCCAAATGATTTCCCCTTTCCTGGTTCCCCCCTCCCCATAAGTCCCATAAGCCCTCTTTCCTCCTCCCATTCCCCAATCACCCCCTCCCATTTCTCTGTACTGGTAATCCCCTACAATGCTGCACCAAGCCTTTCCAGGACCAGGCCCACCAGTCAGACTGGCTAAGATTAAAGACTCAGGAGACAGCAGGTGTTGGCAAGGATGTGGAGAAAGAGGAACACTCCTCCACTGCTGATGGGATTGCAAGCTGGTACAACCACTCTGGAAATCAGTCTGGCGGTTCCTCAGAAAACTGGGCATGACACTTCCAGAGGACCCTGTTATACCACTCCTGGGCATATACCCAGAGGATTCCCCAGCATGCAATAAGGACACATGCTCCACTATGTTCATAGTAGCCTTATTTATAATAGCCAGAAGCTGGAAAGAACCCAGATGTCCTTCAGTGGAGGAATGGATACAGAAAATGTGGTATATTTACACTATGGAATACTACTCAGCTATTAAAAACAATGAATTCATGAAATTCTTAGGGAAATGGTTGGAACTGGAAAATATCATCCAGAGTGAGGTAACCCAATCACAAAAGAACACACATGGAATGCAGTCACTGATAAGTGGATATTAGCCCAGAAGCTCTGAATATGCAAGACACAATTAGCAGTCAGTGTTCTTAACCACTGAGCCATTCCTCTAGCCCCTTCTCTCTCTCTTTCTACTCGCTATTTTATTCTTGTTGACTTAGAGTAATTTTTATAAGTAATAATTTATTTACTATATGTTGCAAATACTGTCTCAGAATGCTTCTTACATTTTAAGGTCATGTGAACAGGGCATCATAGGTCAGAGTGTCTCTGGCATACTGGTCTCTACACATTCTCTTCAGGTGCATTGCATTATAGTGTTATTTCACTTCATCATGTTTTATATACTTTTCTATTTGTATTTGGAATTTAAGTTTCTATCCCTCCCTTTATCCACTCTTGTTTGATAATGCAAGTTAAAGCACTTTGCATTTTGTTTTTTCTATGATTTCTGGGTTTCACATTATGAAATGGCTCAGTGGGTTAAGCTGTTGGCATCAAGCCTGAGACCAACAGGCTTGGATCCCAGGAACCCATGGGGTGCAGGGAGAGAACAGTCTGGAACACTGTCCTCTGATCTCCCCATGTGTACTGTGGCACACACGGGCACCTCTCGAATGAATGAATGAATGAATGTAGAAGAACTAGAAAAGCAATGAATAATTTCATCTATTCAAAGCTCACACTCAAAGAATATGAACAATTTCATGCAATTATTTTAAAGGATATAAAAGCATTGTGTGCAGGGTATCATACTGAATTAAAATATGACATATTGTTCTTCACGTGATATAAAGTAATCCATGTAAGTACCTGTAACCATGACTTTTCAATAATTAATCAATGGCTAGAAAGTTCCTTACAGCCGGGTGGTGGTGGCGCACGCCTGTAATCCCTGCACTTGGGAGGCAGAGGCAGGCGGATTTCTGAGTTCGAGGCCAGCCTGGTCTACAGAGTGAGTTCCAGGACAGCTAGAGCTACACAGAGAAACCCAGTCTCAAAAAACCAAAAGAAAGAAAGAAAGGAAGGAAGGAAGAAGGAAGGAAGGAAGGAAGGAAGGAAGGAAGGAAGGAAGGAAGAAAGTTCCTTACAGAATGCACACAAATTTGAAATCTGAGAAAAAATGACCCGTGCCCAGATTTCCTGACAGACGCTCATTTAAGCAGCCATTCATTAAACTAGCCAAAGTATTCAAACTTAATCTCCACCAGAATTAGAGGGAGTGAGCAGAGGCTTCAGAGTGACTCCCTTGGTGTTACACATACATGGCTTTCATTCGACTGTTGAAGGTTTTCTGAAAGAAGGCTTTAAATCATGGTTCAAGTTGGATCTTGATACCAGAGTAGACTAAAGGTGACCTTGTGAAACTGGTCACCCTCCCACCCTGATGTGTCAAACACACATCTCTTCAGCAGGCACCTTCGGCTACTTTTGAACAAGATTGCTTTCCTGAGTGTTAGTTCCAAAGCTGCCCCCCAAACTGCAGTGCTGGTGGCAATGTCCTAAACAGAAGGACTTTGGTCAGGCAAACAAACAATTGTTATTGGGTAACCAAGGCCTGAGGACTAATTTCTGTTTACCAGGTGCCTTCCTCAAATCACCAGCAACAGCCCTTGATCCACCATAAAGGTCAACTACCTAGGACAATGTCATATAGTTCTGGGTCAACCTAAATACCCCTCACCCTGTTGACTGTCTTAGAAAATCCACTTGCTTTTCTGCCATTTTTATCTTCTCTTTGCCCCTCACCTCTACACAGCCTTGGCAGTTTGACCCCCAGTAAACCTTTCTTTCTACCCACGGAGTGGTCTAGTTTGGTAATTTCATTGTGCTCTCACACTGTTAGCACAGGCAGGTTCTGATGGCAAGAGAGCCTGGTTCTCTGCTTCTAAATTCTCATTGCCATCAGAAGGGGAAGCATCATTGCAATTGCTGCCTCATGGATGAGGAACACATTTTCAGAGCTTAAGGTGGGTCTGCAGTGCAACTCCATGGTAGAACACTTGCCTGGCTTCGATACCATCCCCAGCAAAACAGATGCTCGCACATGCGCATGTGCATGCGCATGCGCACTCTGTCCAGGGTGCCCCAGCTGGTCAGGCATGCTGGGGCTGGCCATCTTGGTCTATACTCTTTCTTGCTCTATCACAGCTCCTCAGAACCTGCCTTGCCAGTATTTTTGCAGTGTTACAAATTCCATAGTTGAGACTAGTTCTAAATTTAGAATCAAAACGACAAGAGTGGTTTCCAAAATTGGAAATGAGTCTTCCATCCAGGCTTCTAGCTAAAATTCTTGAATTGTCTTTTAAGTAGCTGGTCCTTCTGCTCCAAGGACACCCTGCATTGACTTTCCATGGCCCTGGCTGGCTTGACGCGAAGACCTTGGGATAAGTAACGACCTTGACATTCAGAATAAAATCAAGTTGTGACAACAACAGGTCAAGGAAGAATTCACCTCATAGGCACCAAGCACAGTCTGACCAGCCATTGCAAGGATCTACAAGTAGGATCCAGCCAGCTCACACAACACAGGGCAAGGATGTCAATCAATCCCAAGGGGAGGAAGAGACACAGCTACAGACTGAGCTGGGAGCTTCTTAAACTTTAGATGACCTTTGAAAGTTGGGATTTCCCTACAAGAGAAATACAGCTCAGAGATATAAACCCAGTGAGTCTCAGGCATAAAGGATCGATGCTGGAGACAGTCACGCCTGTCTCCAAATCCTCTACTCCCTTTATGCTGCACCAACTGATTTTTTGGTGATCGGATGCCCCACGGACATTTGGGAAATGTATTTTTCAGATCTGCTCTGTCTATGATTTGAGCATAATGGTGGTTGTTAATGAAGAAAGGCACCCGAGAATGGGGGCGTTAAAACTGTGCAGCCGAACGGGACCTGGACTCTCCTCACGGCTGGACTTTGGACATCTTCCTTCACCTGGATGTTCACTAAAAGTCTCACCATAAAACGGAGTTACACAAGGTTTAATAGCGAATTCAGAGTAAAGTGTTCTAACGACGTCTGTTATTTTGTATGCTAACTGAAAACATTAATAAAACCAGCACAAGGGGCCACCAAGATGGCTCAGTGAGTAAGGAGCTTGTGGCTCAAGCCTGAGCTCTACCGAAAGGTGCCAGGAGAGAAGCGACTCCACACAGCTGTTCTACCACCTCCACGGGTACACTGTGGCACAGCCCCACCCCAACAAGCACATCAATAATAAAATAAAATCTAAAGATAGCACGGAAGTAATGATGACATTTGCTAACTTGGACTCATTTAACTCCCGCTGCTTTCCTGTTCTATATAGGGAAAAGTTCACCAAAACTAAAATTATAGTTATAGAAAGGAACCCCTTATGTGAGTTTACAAACTTTCTGGTGCTTTTCATTTTAGATTATACTTCCCCAAGAGTTATGAAAACTATAAGGAAATGTACAAAGCTCGAGGTAAGACGATTTCCATTAAACGTGTTCTGTGATTTGTGATGTATGCCCACAATCATTGAAATAAACGGTTGTAATAAAGCAACAAAATGGGGTGATTCATGCCTCATGGAGACGAAAGTGTCAAATGAGACATTATATCTACCCTGCCTGAGACTGCCGCAAGGAAGATGTCCACAAAAGTTCCCATTACTAATGCTTATTATACCTAATGACCCAGAGGATGAGTGCTGATTCCCTATCAGCTGTAGCCTGAAGCACTGTATCTAGGCAATTACAGAATTCTGCCAAAGCCCCACCCACTCGGTAGCCTAAAAGGGACTTGAGTAGGCTCTGTATTAACAGTTGATGGTTACCCACCCTCGGGGCGGGTCTTCACTCCTCAGTCACATGTTTTGGAAACTCCCTCAGAGACACACTGAATGACAGACGGTGTGTTCCTGAATCCTGTCAGGCTGACAATTATGATAAAATAAGCAAGATGCAAAGTCTAGAAATACGACTTCAGAATAACAAGCCAAACAGCTGTCTTGATGTTGGTGCTGAAAAAGAAATTGTATGCTCGTTCTTTCAAGTACAGGTTGTAATGGAGATGACTCATCACAGACCCTAGTGTCTGCAGAGGCCCAAAGTCTCTCATATAAAATGGCTGAAGCTGCAAAATTGTATTTTTAACAGGTCAGCCATTTTTGAGGTACATTTTTGCCTTGTGAAGGAACCACCACTCAGAGACACACAGGCTCCTGGGCTGAGAAGCTCCACACATCCAGATTAATGGCTCTCTGACCCCAGACATCACGCTCAGCCCTGAGGAGTTGGCCGAGTCCTTTAATGAACTCCTTGGCTCACTCACGGATGTCTGCAGTTTCAGGTGGTACGCCTCCTGACTGCGCATGCGTCTGATAATCTGATTGGTTAAAGAGCAGACACTGTGCAGGCTGTACAGAGAGGGAGGTGGAAACCCCTCACACCAGGACTGACTTCAGACTTGTGTTTTCTGCTAGGTGGTCCAAGTGGCCCCTGGGGGACACTGGAGTCAACTGTACACCTCTTTTCTCAGTCCCACTGTGGTGGCTAATCTCTATTACCATCTTGATGAGGAATGAATTGTGCTGCAGGCTCCCACCGCTGTGACAGTCACCCCAGCCTCTAGCTTCCTGCCATATTGGACTCTATTCTCTGAAATCACAAGCCAAGATTAATCACTTCTCCCTTAAGGTGCCTCTGTCAGGTATTTTATCAGTTGTGAGAAAAACCAATACACTGTCTTGTTTGAGGAGGATGGATAAGAGGAAAGGAACAGTGTATACATTCTCTGCATAATGTTCCCTGTGGATACAATTACCATGTCCCTGTTCACCACGTATCTGTCCATGTTCACCATGTACATATTTATTGTGGCCATGTTCAGAATAGACTGTCTCCCCGTCCCCCACCCCCACCCTGTATATATTTCTGGTCCATTCTGAAGTTGATTGACTTCATGAATGTGGAACCCACAGATATGGAAGGTTGATGACAGTTATAGTGTTTTAAGGTATAATACTAAAAAAAAAAAACCAACAACAACAACAAAAAAAAAAAACCCCAAAAACCCTGGCACACTCATATAAACCTCATGGTGCAGTTAAAAACATGCTACCCAGAGATTCATGCCAGCTTGTTCAAGTTTTACTCAAATGATACACATTTAAGGTAATTTGTGACTTGTATTATATGTTTCTCTGACTCATATGAGTTTTTTTTAAAAGTACACAGGGAGGTTTTATTAAACTATATTGCTTACAAGAATAGCTGTGTTTTTACATTTATGAGGCAGAATTGTCATTTAATTGTGAACGTTTTCTCAGTAGAGAGCTGAGACGCAGTAGACTCCTACTATTCATTTTCCAAAATAATAAGATTTATAAATTGGATTACAAAGTAAAGGAAAAATTAGATTTTAAATCACGTAGCAAATAAAGTGAATACTAATTTTGAAAGCAGAAATAATACTTGAGGAATATTCTTGCGTGTGAAAACCACTCCTGGGGATATTTATCCAGTCTTCCATTGTTGCCTGCCTTTCTGCACCTCTTCCCTTGCTACAGATATACAGTTGTGTAGAGGCCACAGCTATTGTGTAAGTGCATGAGATCCCCTTTCTAAAGGGACTGGCCTTCCCTGGAGCAGGAACCAGTCTTACTTCTCTTGGCACGAAGGGGGCTCAGGACATTCGCTTCAGGAGTCCGTAGCAGAGGATTGAAGAGAGAAGTCCGTCCTCTGATGGCCCGGGGCAGGTGTGCAAGGGAGGCTGAGGGTGCTCTGCCTGGCCTGGCTTCTCAGTGGCCTCACTTCCAGGCCTCGTGAGCTCTGCAGCTGCTGTGTCCTCGCTCTGCGTCTGTGTAATCAGAAGTGTGGCTTCTCTACATTCCAGACGGTCATTTACCATGAGGTTATCCCAGCATTTGCCCGGGCACCATTTGTAGTGGGATCCACCAAAGTTTGTCACTGCATGGTCTGATGCAGCTGTCCTGGACCACCGGAAGCTACCATCTCAGCAAAACAACAACTGCCCCCTTCACGGTTTCAGATGCAGTGCCCTGTACACTTCCTGCATTGATAACTTATTACTGTAAGTGGAATAAGCTGTAAAGAACAGAGATTTGTTTGGATCATGGGTCAGCGTGGGGGGTACTTGTCAGACGCTGCAGTAGTTTCCTTGCTTGTAGGGACTCTCTGTAGGGTCCCACAGTGACACAAGACATCACACGGTGAGACAGAGCCTGCAAGTTCAGCCCTTTCTCCCTTTTACCAGAAAGACATGGTCCCACGGGGTTAGAGGCCCAACCTTATGGATTTACCTAACCTTATTCTCTGCTAAGACAACAAACAGAAGAGTTGAGGGAATTTCCCACTTACACTCACAGCAGAAATTAATTTTCCAAAAAAGTTTTGGTGAAGACATTCAAACTACAGCAGGAAATAAAATCAGGTGTGTGAATGTTCAGCATGCTTATGTTTTAATTTTGAGAATACTTTATTAGTTTCTGTAATCAAACTCTGGATTGTAAACATTTACTTCATACTTAGTACTATGTGTTACCTTTATACAAATGGGAAAAAATAAGTTTAAAGTTTCAAGACTAATATGGCTATAAATTTCTATGTAATGCTAACTCAACGTCATAAATTGTAACATGTTTTGACAAGATAACATATATATGTATATATATATAATTTGAAAAAATATATAATTGAAATATATATAATTTGAAATATATGTATATATTAGTAGTATGTTAACATATGATATAATTAAATATATGTTATATATGTGTTTTATATATACATATATATCTCTATATATGTATATACATATATAGTTCAACTATATATATGTATATACATATATACATATATAGAGATATATATGTAGTATGTTACACTGCAGTAGCAGTAGCTTGTTCCAGGCTCTGCAAAAATTTGAACAATTTGAACAAAATTGTAAAGCCATCTAGTATACTCCATTTTAACTAAAAAGGAAAAAACAAATCCCAGAAAACAGCACAGCTGTTACTGTAATATGACACCATTTTTTTATTAGCTTCTCATTCATCATCTGCAAAGACCACATTCTAGTAAAGTCATTTTTCAGGCCACTCTTGCACCGCAGGTGCAGGTGCAGTCTAATTTATACTTGCAGGGTGGAGTGGGGGTGTGGTACAGGCTGTTTTCCATCTGCAACACCAAAAGACACCAGAAACGGAATCACGTGAGACAGTTGCACGTTCCCAGCGGAGAAGTGCGCCCTCATAGCAGTGGCTTCCTTTCTCTGGCGATACAGCTCTAGGGCTCCTTGCTCTGCTCTTCTGGAAGTGTTCAATCTCTGGAAGTGTTTTTGTAGAAGAGCTGGTTAAGGAAACAAATCAAACTTCAGGGCCTTGAGTGGCTGTGGCTTTTTCCTCTCTGTGATTCCGCCTTGGGTGGAACTGTAGAGATGGGCCCTGTGCTGTGGTCATGTAATGAAGCAATTGTTGTCAGAAGAAGCGAGAGATGAGTGGATAAGTAAGGAGTGAAGAGCAGGCTGTGGCGAGAGGCGGCTGGGAAGCTGTGCACGGTCCTCGTCCTCGGGAGTGCCTTTGCTTCCAGTCTGAGGGCCTCCTGTCTTGTTCTTCAACTCTGTGCATGGGTCTGGCACCCTCGCCAATATGAGCCAATTCAAGGGTTCTGTGGACTTCCTCTTCCATGGGCTTCTGTCATAGAAGAACAGGAACAGAGGAGGCAGAAAAGACAGAAAGACAGGAAAGAAGGGGGACTGAGGGGAGAGAGAGAGAGAGAGAGGGACAGGGAGAGGGAAATGGCTTTTCAAGCCCCCAATTTACTAATCTCTGGGGTCATTTGCCTTCTCCCTCATTCTAGTTTGAGGTAACCACTTTCAAGCACGGAACCCTTGCAAATCGACATAGCTGGTGCTAGTGTCTGCAGCTTATGTACTGGGTGCGGCTCTGTTCTAGCTACTTTTCTAAATACTTGGTGGTTGTTAGCCAACTGTAATGCCTGTAGGAAGTTAAATGTTTTGTATTGTGGGTTTTTTTTTTTTTTTGTGTGTGTGTGTGTGTGTGTGTGTGTGTGTGTGAAGAATCAGGACCTATTGAGTGAAAGTCATCTGTCGAGTTCACAAGGCAGAGATGAAGAGACAGGCTCGAGCCGAGGCAGCTGGAAACCCAGGCAGCTGGCCTAGCACAAGTGCCTAACCGCATTCTGTGCTCCAGCGCGTCACAGTGATGATAAGCTTGGTGATGGGATCTCTTCCCTCCAGAGGGACATTAGGCAGGAGGGAATCTGATTATAAAGGCCATCTGCAGCCTTCTGTTCCGAGGCGGTTTGGATACTTGAATGCCAATAATTCGACATCCTTTAGCACAGCAGCATGGCCAGCGATGTCCTTCGCAAATGACATTGTCAATCATCAGTGTTTCTCCTTACAAAAGGCACATTTGGTGGCCAGGAACACCCTTTACAAATTTAGACGTGCTGCGTCTGCCCGCGTCAGGCAAGACTGGAGAACTGTTTTGAAGTAAGATGAATGCTATGACCAGGCACCTGATGTGGAGTGAGTTAATGGAAGAGACATGCATTTTGGCTCACTGTTGGAGGTGACACGGTCCACGGTGTCGAGGAAGGCACGGCCATTGGAGTGGATCTTAGATGTTGCAGCAGGAATGCGAGGCTGCTTGCCTCATATCCAGACAGATCAGGGAGAAGACAGACAGACACATGTGGATATCCACCTGGCTTTCTCCTTCTGTTGTTTTTATTACTCAAAGACCCCAGGCAATGAGATGCTGTGGTCCATGTCTGGGGTAACCTTCCCCCTAATTTGATACTCTCTAAAAAGCCCCAAAGAATTGTTTCACTTAATCCAATCAAGTTGACTTGATTAACTATCACAGACCCCTCTTACATTAATCCTAGAGCTGAAAGAGGAACAGAAATTAGACACACTGGACAAGACCAGACATGGGAGCAGCAAGTGTGCCCATAGTGAGTTCTATGCTTATATCCCCCAAGTCCTTCCTACGCAGCTGATCACAGGCGCTCACCACAGAGCCTTTACTTTCTGACCTCTGACTTAGAAAGCGTCTATAATTCCCCCCACCCCGCCTCATCTTCAGATCTCCCTTCTCTCAGCAGTGCCAAATTCCAAGCTCAATCACCACTTTATCATTTTTTTAAAAGATTCATTTATTATATGTAAGTACACTGTAGCTGTCTTCAGACACTCCAGCAGAGGGTGTGAGATCTCATTATGGATGGCTGTGAGCCACCATGTGGTTGCTGGGATTTGAACTCAGGACCTTTGGAAGAGCAGTCAGTGCTCTTAACCGCTGAGCCATCTCTCCAGCCCTGTTTTTTTTTTTTTCCCCCCGAGACAGGGTTTCTCTGTATAGCTCTGGCTATCCTGAAACTCACTCTATAGACCAGGCTGGCCCCGAACTCAGAAATCCACCTGCCTCTGCCTCCCAGAGTGCTGGGATTACAGGCATGCGCCACCACTGCCTGGCTCTTTTTCTAATTTCAGTCAAATACCCTTAAATTGTTTTTTTAATTTATAGGAGGACCAAGAACCTGTGGAAGGGGACGCTGTGTTCTTTTTTTTTTTTTTTTTTTAGACAGGGTTTCTCTGTGTAGTCCTGGCTGTCCTGGAACTCACTCTGTAGACCAGGCTGGCCTCGAACTCAGAAATCCGCCTGTCTCTGCCTCCCAAGTGCTGGGATTACAGGCGTGCGCCACCACGCCCGGCGGACACCACCACGCCCGGCGGACGCTGTGTTCTATGGTGACAGTTCCACCATATCAGGAGCAGGGACAACTTTGTAGTCTTTCAGTGCAGGGCAGGAGGACACCAAGTCCCCCTAAGTCCACTAAGACTGAAAGGTTACAGTATGTCATGACCAAGGTGGTCGTATGAAATGCTGTTGAATTTGGAGGCCTGCTTGAGTTGGGATAATGACTTTTGGTTAGTGCAGTGTGTGATACATTAGGACAGACCTGGGGAGAAGGGAATAGGCGGAGATGGGAACAGGTGAAGGGCCTTGGTTGAGCCTAGAGTGGGCCTGGTTTCTGACATTTCATGTGAATTTACAGCTTACCAATGTCTTTTATTATAGCTCATAATCATCACTGCTATTGTCATAGTAATTTTAATATGCATATGAGTCTTAACTATTCAATATCATACACAAATTGTCTTATTCTAATTGGGCATTCAATTTTACTCTGATGCCCCAGAAGAAAGGCAAAAGGCAAGCATATAAGCACATTGTTAAAAACATTTGAAGAACTCCATCTGTATTGAACATGTATCAACTTTTCTCCTTAGGAATGACCCCCAAGTGGAGGCTCCAGGGAGTCTATGAAGGTGATTCTATTGAGACTCCTAGCAGTGGGGGCTATAGAGCCTGAAGTGGCTACCTTCTGTAGTCAGGCAGGACTCCCTGTAGAGGGATAAAGACACCAACCCACCCACAAAACCTTCGACCAAAATTTATCCTGTCTACAAGAAGTGCAGGGACAAAGATGGAGCAGAGACTGAGGGAATGACCAACCAGTGACCGGCCCAACTTGAGACCCATCCCATGAGCAAGACCAATCCCTGACACTATTAATGATACTCTGTTAGGCTTATAGACCGGAGCTTAGCATAACTGTCCTCTGAGAGGCTCCACCCAGCATCTGACCTACACAGATGTAGAGACCCACAGCCAAACATTAGGCTGAGGTTTTGTGGAAGAGTTGGCAGAAGGATTGAGAGAGGCAGAGGGCATAAAGATTCTACAGGAAAACCAACAGACTCAACTAACACGGACCCTTGGGGGCTCCCAGCGACTGAACCGCCAACTAAAGGGCATACATGGGCTGGACCTAGGCCCCCTGCATATATGTAGCAGATGTGCAGCTCAGTCTTCATGGTGGTCCTCCAACAACTGGAGCAGAGGCTGTCCCTGACTGTTGTCTGTGGATCCCATTCCCCTAACAGGGCTGCCTTGTCTGGCCTCAGTGGGAGAGGATGTGCCTAGACCTGCAGTGACTTGATGTGCCAGGGTGTGCTGATAACCAGTGTGGGGTCCTCCCCCTTCTTAGAGAAGAAGGGGAGGGGCTATGTGAGGGGGGACTGAGAGGAGAGGGGGGCTGCAAAAGGATGTAAAGTTAATTAATTAATGGAAAAAAGGAAAATCCCCCAAACAACACAGTAGAAAACTCTGTGTTGCACGTAATTGTATTTGGTATTGTGACCATCTGGAGATGAATTACAGTCAATAGGAGGATGAAATGAGATTATACACAAATACAAACACAGGTTATATAAGGTGTTCAAGCATCAGTCTACTTGGGGTGCCTGTGTGTGTATGTATGTGTGTGTGTGTGAGAGAGAGAGAGAGAGAGAGAGAGAGAGAGAGAGAGAGAGAGAGACAGAGAGACAGAGAGACAGAGAGACAGAGAGGGACTCTGAAGTCAAACCTTTGTAGACACTGAGGGATGAACCTGATAACTGTCCACTTCTTACAAGTGCCTCTTGCAGAAAATTCTCAAACTTTTCACCTGAGTGAAAACATTGCTTTACCAGGAGTCTGTCTCACAGGGAATACTGGATAAAAATGTTGAACATTTGAATCTTGACTGCTACTGATAGTCATAGAAACAGCAAAGATATGATCACTTCTTGCTAATGTTTACAGAACTGTACAGAAAGTCTTCTGCACGTACACCATCTTCATCGCACACATGAGAAACTAAGGCAGGCAGATGATGGTGCCAGGTCCCAGGTATAAGTTGAGGACTAGCTCTTAAGCATGGTGGGCACGCCTTTACTTCCCCCTGCCATGCTGAGTGCATCCCTTCCCTAAGCAGAATCTTCAACAAAGTACTCTGGAATGCTTCTCTAAAAGTGGATGTAGTCCTTCTCCTACTCTGCTAATGGGATGGCCAACCAGCAGTCTTGAATAAAACTTTGTAAAGTCTCACTTAAGACATATTCAACTTGTCTCTTTCCTTTGGGCCAGTATTAACTTCAAGGAATATACTGTTAAAACCGAACGGTCTTAACTTACCAGCCCTCCCCCCCCCCAGTGAACCTCGCGGAGATAGAATCGCTGCAAAACACATGAGGAATTTTATTAAAAATACTAGCATGCCAGGGTCACTCTGCAGATGAAGAGGGAGTGACCCCCGCTGTCCGCACCAAGGACTTTTTATACAAACCCCAGGGCAGACTTCATTAGACACAATGTGATTGGCAGAACGGCAATCTCAAACAGATTGGTCCCCTAGGGGATGAGGTAAATGGCCAACGATCAGTATCAGTACCAATTCAGCATCAGTATGGTCAGTCCTTTGGACTGCGTCTTTACCCCTAGGTTGGTCTCTCCCTCCCCCTTGTGGTCTGAAGAATGCAACCCAGCCCCTGACCCTTTTTAAGTTTCTGAGTTAACTCTTTCAATACAAGCAGGAAGCCAGCTCCAAGAAATATGATCTATCTGAAATGTAGGACAGTAGAAGAACAGTTAACAGCATTATAATGTGGCCTCTGAGATGGGATACTTTGCTCCATGAGTCTTTTAAAAGAGTGCTTCACATAGAAAAGGACATCCCTGGGGTCTTTGTAAGCAGCATAAAATAATAGCCATCATGTAAGAAAAAACCCTAGATGTTGTTTAATTGCCAATAGCACACCAGGATGAAGGATGGCCCGAGTCCCAAGGGAGATTAATTGCCAGTAGCTGTGAGGGTAGGTGTGGGCTAAGCCTGGGTCTGTCCTTCCTGTCTATCCATAGAGTTCTTGGGAGGTCTGTCCATTGAACAGACCTCTGGAGGTTACAGTGTATATTAAAGGCGGTGAAGAAGCATCGGAGTCACCCATGCTTGTGAGGTTAGTCCACCTGTCCCTGGACTGTGAGAGCCAATACAGGCGACAGGATAGATGGTGTGCAGGGATGCCCATTAGGGTAGGGTCATTCTGCACAAAGTCCTATCCATACTCACCCAGTTGTGGTCGCTCTCAACATGACAGGGCTGCGAACCACCTAGGTGACAAGCCTTTTGTCATGCCTGTGTAGGAGATTGGATAGGTGGGTTAGGTTACTTAAGGTGGAGGTACCATTCCCTGGACTTGGGTCCTAGACTGCATAAAGAGGGGAAAGTGTATCACTGTTCATCCACTGTTTTCAACTTCCTGACAGCAGATTCCAGGTGTGCAGCTGCTCTCAATCCCCTGCCACCAGAGGCTCCCCTTCATGATGGACATCCCTGCTCCTGCACAGGGCTGAGGAAGAGGACTGTTGTAGATATGAGGGGAGAACAGCCAGAGGCAAATGGAAGAGTCCAGGTTGAACTGGGCCATGAGAGGGGTAGGGGAGGAGTAGAAAGGAAGAGAAAGGGAGGACACGTGACCAAGAGAGATTTAGGAATGGAGTCAGCCAAGGGTCAAGAGGGCACATAGGCAAAATGGCTGACATACACAGGCAAGAGAAAGGGAAGCCCAGCTCCTGGGCTGGGAAGGGTTAGAGTACCGGGAGGAAGAGCAGCGCTGGGAGGAGCCACCTGTACTGAGAGGGCACTGCCCTGGGCAGACTGCAGTCTCAAACTGTGAGCCAGAATAAACCCTTTCTCCGGAAAGCTACTCAGGGAGGGTATTTTTTGATAGCATCGGGGAAAGAGCGGAAGCTCTTTGTAAGCTGCTCTGATTTGAATATGCTTCATCCCAAGGGAAACCAAGCCTTCACTTCTAGTGGAGGCCTTGGGTCATGGAGGCAGAATCCTGTGGGTCAGTTAAGTTTCCCTCTTGGTGGAGAACTCTGCCCCACTGTGTTTCAGCCCTCTGGGGTCCACGCACCCCACTCCCAGCCAGAGCAGCAGAGAGCCTGGGGGACCCCTGAAGGTTGTTCTTTACAGCCCCAGGGACCAGCCAAGTAATCTCTTCTTCCTTTATAAATTACTCACTCTTGGATATTCTGCTACAGTGACCGTAAAACATCAAGATGTAACCTAAATCTAGCCAGTATTGTGTCACGCGTTCTGAACGATTCCGAACCCCTACTTCAAATGGATGAAGGAGAAATTCGAGTTTTAGAACATTACGTTGAAAAGAATCACACTGCACAAACTGTAGCAGAATTTCTTTAAATTAAACATTTGTTTTTAAAAATAGATTTCCTTTTACATTTATGTACTAATCGGTTGAGTGTGTGTGTGTGTGTGTGTGTGTGTGTGTGTGTGTGTATGTATGTATGTGTGTGTGTATACTACAGTGCATATGTGAAGGTCAGAGGCCAACTTTCAGGAATTGGTTCTAGCAGCTCCTCCCATTCTGCGTGTGTGTCCTGGGGACTGAACTCAGATGGTCAGGCGTGGCGGCAAGCACCTTTACTTGCTGAGCCATCTCGCCCATGATTTTATTTTTAAGATGACCTTCTGTGTCCCTTACAAATCACCCTTCAAGGCAACACTTCAGCTCTTGCCCCATCATTCATTTCTCTCTCCAGCCTTCGCTACCCCTCCCAGCTGCCTGGAGGACACACCTCGCGGATCTTGGAGCTGCCTCTAGCGGGGCAGCCATCTTGTACAAAGGATCCCGTTCTCTTCCTGGCTGTGGTTTAGCAATCTCAGCATTCCTACATGAAATGAAACAAAGGCTCTTCCTCAGGACCTCCTTGCTGGGGGAGTCATGGAGTAAAGAATGCATATATATGTATATGATGTGCGTATGTATATGTTATGAATATGTATATGATATATATATGTATATGATGTGCATATGATATTTATGAATACATATGTATGTATATATAAAATGTTTTCCTATGAGTACTCCAGAGTTTCACATAAGTTCTATGTAAATCTACACCTACATCTATTTATTTATTTATTTATTTATTTATTTATTTATTTATATCCCCCACCACCACTGTGTGTGTATATATGCAGGAGTATACTCCAAAGCCAGTGGAAGACCTGTCTTATCTCCTTGAGACAGGGTCTCTCACTGGTCTGGGAGAGTTTAGGAGACAGGAAACTCAACCTCCCTTAACATTCTTGAGTTAAGGGCTGACAGGCACACGGCCCCACAACTCTTTTGTCGGTACTGGGCATTTGAACTCAGGTACTTACATTTGTGCAAAAAGTGGCCTTGCCCACTCCGCCATTCCGAACACAGCTCTCTACTGTCCCCTTTAAGATAAGGACCTTGAGCGTCTTTGGATTTTGGTGGCTTCAAGAAAACAATTTCCATGGATGCCGAGGGATGGTTAATAGGAGTCTATGGTGTGGAAGAAATGCTGTGAGGTTTGGTATCTTCAGCGAAGGGCTGGGCTATAGCAGCAGACTGCCCTTCCTGAAGTCAGGGCCTCTCCCCAGAGACACCAGTGGAGCCTGTGTGGTCTAGAGCTGGCGGAGCCGAATTAGGTAATCTCCCCAAGGGCGAAGGGAACCTGCGCCTCCGACCTGCCGAAGCCCCGAGCTGATGTGCACTCCCATTCATAGGATGCCAGGGGCTGCGCTACCTGATACTGTAAGCAGAGCACAGTGCACCCCAGGCAGAGGACAGGGGCTGCACACAGAGCCTGTGCTGTAGGGATTCCATGCCCTGGTTTGAGGGAAGCAGGCATTTGTCGTCCTCGTGTCCCCACTATTAAGCTGACAGGAGCAACTAACACTGGCGCCAGTTTGCAACTGCAGAACATTTTCCAACACGCAGCACATCTTGAGAGAATGCTTTTTTTATTTTTGATATTTATTTGGAAACTTGTGCCCACATCCAACAATGAACAAAGGCACCATGTAACATGTAACATGCTGTTTTATCTGGGCATGTGCTACTGGTACTATCACATAGCTATCATCTGTCTGTCGCCCATCGTCCATTTGTCTATACACCCATCCATCCATCCCCATCCATCCATCCATCCATTTTGGGACTTGAACTCACTATATATAGGAGACTGATCTTGAGCTCCTAATCCTCCTGTCTTCAGACTGGGCACTGTCTATCCAGAACTCTTTAAGGGGCGGAGGAGGCCCTAGCACCAACCTTCTGTGAGGAAAGGCTTTGTTTTAAACCATATGCCTTCCATAAAATTAATCTTTGCAAAACCAAGAAAATAAAGCTTCCATCATGACTTTTTACTTCAGTGACCACAACACTGGGTCTGTGGCATTATGGTATTCTCTGAAGCTGATATGCTTCTATCTCTTTAATAGGAGAGAGAGAGAGAGAGAGAGAGAGAGAGAGAGAGAGAGAGAGAGAGAGAGCGAGAGAGCTAGGTAGGGGGAGCTGTGACTGCCGCACTCTCCCGGCCTTGCGCTGAATGCGGTGACAGTCACGCTGGGATTTGTTAGTACAAAAGGCACACAAAGGCTGGGCGACCAGGTTGGTGATGGCCACCGGGAGACTCTGACGGTCCTTCGGACTGAGGCTAATCAAGGAACGGCTGCATCGGCCGTTGCGCCCTGCTGGAGCCGGGCCGGCGCGGTCGCTGCTGCAGCTGCTGCTGGTCCGGGCCCTGGACCACCGTCCTCGGCGGCATCTGCGCCCCACAGGGAGAACAGAGCTGATCTGACTGTAGTGCGGCAGCGCAGCGCAGCGCACCGGTGAGGAGTTGTTGTTACCTTGGCATCCTTGGGTGGGGCGGGTTCCCGCTCTACCTCCTCATCTTAGTTCTAGAGGGGCTTTGACTGCAGACTTTGACTTTTTAATTTCCACTCCAAGTTGCAGAGAGTGGTCACAGTGGGCCCTCTGCTGTAATGCAGAGTGGGGTCCGACAATTGGTGTTTGTACAGTGGCATTCTCAGACTAGTTTGTTACTTAACCTGTATCGCCCTAATTTTAATCTCATGTTCTTAACCAGACAGTTCCCAGTTACTTTATATAATACTCGAAAGCCTTATGGCGGAAAAAAACATTCTCCTTATTTCATTTCATTCCAGTAAATAATTAAATTCTTAGAAAGAGTTCTGTAATTTTAGAGAGTTCTCTCCCACTCTGCTGTCCTTTTTGCTTGCCTGTGTTTTTCTGAAAACAAGGTCAGTGGAGAGCGTTGCCTTCGAGCCTGATACGCTGACAATTTTAGCTTTACTCTTACTCCCTGTGTCTCTGAAAATGGGAAAAAGTCTCTTCCATTTCTGCCAAAGACAGGACGGGGGGGTGGATTCCAGGGGGTTTCCAAGCCTAAGCTGTTACAAACCCACACTGATCTCTTTATTTCTGCACCAACCAGTATAGAAGTAATTTACCCTCCGTCCCATTTATTTGTCTTAGGCTGAGTTTTAGAAGCAGCCGCCGGCAGCCAGATAAGAATTAGGACAGTGTGAGGTTCTCCTGTCTCCGGAGGGTTGCCCGCTCTCTTTCCTTTGCCTTGACAGCCCCACTCTGTGTGGTTCCTTATCTTCTTTATCCTTGGCTCTTGGCTTTTGGCTTCCCAAGCCACTCCACCCCCCTCCCGCCCCCATGATCCTTAAGACTCTGTCTATGTCCCTCTCAAAGGAACCAAGCTAGCTTACACCATCTCCGTGTGTCCCTGCTGTTGTGCTCATCCTGTGAGGACGGCTGTAGGAACTGTGGACCGCTCTTCCGGTGTTTCCCATTTTCCCATTAGAAGAAAAACTCAGTCAGACTTTGAAGACCAAAGTCAGCTTTGTGCCAGACTGGCCCTCAGCAGCCTTGTGCTCAAATGTCAGCTCCACTGGACCTTCATGTCACAGGCCCCTGGAAGTCGATAACAATCTGTGCCTCGGTTTCTTTTCTGTCCAAGGCACTGATGGTCATTGTTCATTGAGTCATCATTGAGACATCAAATATTTGTGAAGATAACTAGCTTGGACTAGGCAGTATGTTGCTAGTGAGTATTTGATTCATTTCCATTCATCCCATCCATCTGTCCATCTGTCCATCCATCCATCCATCCATCCATCCACACATGCATCTATTCACTCCATCTATGAAACACAGCAAATAGCTTCATTTTTTATTTTGTCCTCAAAAACTGTATTTATCCCTGGGCTTTTGGCTGAGTGCACCTTAAGTAGCCCTTGCTTTGGGCTAAATGCTCTTCCTGCTCTCCCAAGCTCTTCCCACACCTTTGACCTACGAAAGCAGAGCTAAAACTTCCTCGCTGCCATGGGGCTGTTCTCTGAGGGGAAGGAAGGCTGATTCCTCTTCCATACCATTCCCTAAACACATCATGTTGGCAGTAACAATGATTATACTGGCCATGTCCACAAGGAGTCCAAGTCAGGACAGTTAAATGTGCTCAAATGTGCCAAATTGGAAATCGGAACAAGTCCCGTTACTATTCTGATCTTGGACGCCCAGGTGGCCGCTCGCTCTTCATGGACATTGCCAACCCTGTGACTATTTTTAACCTCTGCTTTGTCTTTCTCCTTTCTCTTTGCTATTTTCCCTTAAACTCTACAGTTCACATGTGCTGGATTTCAGCGTCTGGGAGGGAGACGTTGTACCCTTTCCAGAGGGAGGAGGAAAACAGAGCAGGTGGAAAAGCACTGGATTGGGAACCAGAAAGTGTGACTTTAGCTCTGTTGGCTTAACAGAAAACACTTTATCTTCATAGCTAAGAGGTTTGGGGAGAGACTCTTTAACTTTCCTTAGAGTCCTAAGTATATGATTTTGACAGCTCTCTGGACTCTGCTCACTGACTCAGAAATATTCAATCAGATAAAATACTTTTCACTTGTGTGGTCAAAATTAGAAATGATTCAATAGCCCCATTCTGTAGGTTACAAAATGTAAGATTAAGGGAGTAGAAGCTCGGTGTATTCTTATTTGAAAAGGGAGAGGTCTACTCAGTGTAGCTTTTCTTGCTGAAGATGGCCGAGTTCTCAGACCCGAGCCCCACGTTCTGGTCCTTGCTGTCGTGTTCTCCCCACTGCACTATGGACTGAGAGAGACAGGAAGCCTGAGAGCTCCCACTGGCCGCCACCTTTGTACAGAGCCATCTTTAGTTCCTTTACAGCGGTGTAACATCCGGACAGACATTTGTTTTTAAAAACCTGCTTCTGATTGTGTTGTCTCTTACCTAGGCCAGAAGACACAGGCTCTGCTGTCCATAACCTTTCACTTCTTCCAAAAAAATAAAAGCGCGAAGTCAGTCAGGCACCTCAGGAGTGGCGCTTTAAATGTCACGCACATCTTTATTTCATTAAACTGCTGAGCACTGGAAAGGAGCGCACGTGTGAATATTATGAGTCTCTGGGATTTGTGGACATTTATACAAAATAGGAGCATTAGCATTTCCCCTTGCTTAACATGATGATACATTTAACTGTTAGAAATCCCCAGTAAGAATATTGGGTAAAATGTACACACACTAAAATATTACTCACTGTCTGGAATTGAAACTTAACTAGGCATACATATATTTGAAACTTTTATAACACTGCAGAAGCAAATATTTAACTGTTGGATTAAACAATAGCTGCTTTGCACATAAAAATATTAAATCGTCATATTTTGAAGCTCAGCTTGTAAATTTTATTCAGTCTGTGTCGGTTTCCCATCACAACCCCCCTCCCTTGCTTACTTTTATTTATTAGTGTTTTTGTTAAGTGCTTGTGCTGGGTGAGCACTTTAGAAAAATTCTAGTCCTGGAGAACATACTTGTTCAACTCATCATTATATTCCTCAAACACTCATCTAGGAATGAGAAAAGAATAGCCCAAGACTC
This sequence comes from Apodemus agrarius, assembly GCA_964023405.1. Lineage (NCBI taxonomy): Eukaryota > Metazoa > Chordata > Mammalia > Rodentia > Muridae > Apodemus > Apodemus agrarius. The sequence goes on along the minus strand of OZ030013.1, from coordinate 65,198,793 downwards.
TTAGTAGACTTATTCTGAGTCAAACTTGGGTTAGAAAGCTGGCTTCTCATCACAGTGATTCTGACCTTTAACCCCTTGAGGCTTCAGGCTTCCTGGTTTTGAAACAAGACTGAGAACAGATCGGCAACCTCACTGCAGTGATCAGGTAACAGGCACATAAAAGCCCCTGGCATGGTGACACGGGGTGGGCTGCTCCAGCAAGGTGGTAACTTTTTAAAACAATGAGTGAATTCATATGTCTTCTAAAAGCTACATGGTATGCATCAACTCTTGCCAAATTTAGGAGATTTTAGCCATACTTATTTTAATGTTATTTTTAGCAGCTTTACCAAGATATTATCCATATGCCATACAGTTTGCTTGTGTGTTATGTCCATAAATTTTTATCTGTGAACTTAGACAGGGCTTTTTTTTCTTTTTTCTTTCTTTTTTTTTGCCAGTGTCAGACCCCTACCTTCACAGTCATCTCTACATATCATGGAATCAACTTGACCTTGATTCAAGGTATAAACCTAGGTGTTTGGTCTTATGATCTGGGAATGAGCGTTTATGCACATTGGCGAATTTTGTATACCAAGTCGCTAAATTGTTCACACTGTTGAGTGTCTCCTGCATCCATGACCAAGAGCCTGAACCAGAGCCCAAGAGGAGGCAGACAGCAAAAGAAGAGAAAGGCCTGGGTCACTCAAAGGCCTTCAGAGCACCAGGGGAAACTCTTAGGTGTTTTTCTTAGGTGTTTTCATGGCCGTTCCGTGGAAATCTCTATGCGCTTGTGTGCACATGAAGTCCACTCCACCTTCAGCCTCCCGTTGTGGTGTTGGTGTAAATGAATTTTATTTCTGTGTTAATCTGCCCAGGTATCTGAGGTCAAATCTGGCTGTGGTGATCATGATCTGTCCTCCAGCATATGGCCCAGAGGACTGACCTTGGTGGCCCTGGGCCTACTCTGCTAGATCTTGCTCTGTTGATTCACAGCGTGAACTCATCTGACCTTTTCATTTTGTAAAGATTCTGTTTCAACCTGTTCATCTTTGCTGACTCATGCTTTGCTCTGAGAGGATGGAGTAGTTTTTTCCTGGTAGATCAGCAGAGGGCTAGGAGTCTGTCTGCCTCCGGCTTCTTGCTACTGTGTTGAAGACATTCAAAGGGAAGATTTTACCATACCCAGCAGGGTTTACTGCTGGAGAATTTCTTTGGCAGTGTGGATTTCTTAGTTCTATCCACAGATAAATGTGTATCCTGCTCTCGGGAGAGGGCCAGCTGGAGTGCTATGCCTATTTTCTTTAAATGTCTTAACTGTTTCTGGGGACACGGAGTCTGTTTTGATGGGTTAACTGCAGAGAGTTGTGACTACCGAGAAGCGGGGCAGCCTTGTGAAGGGCCTCAGGAGAGGCTACCCCTGCAGCCCACCCGAGTCCTCTCCACCAGTCCTTTGCTTCACCGGGTCCCACGTGTTTCAAGTCTATTCAAAAGGCTCTGCAATGTAACAGAAACCCTCTATAGAATAAAGCAATAAGGTGGCTCTAGCGATGCTTCTGCGCCAATCCCATAGGAAGGCCTGTCTTCTCGTTTCCTTGGCAACAGCCAGGTGTCTGTGCAGTGGCTTCTAGGAGGTCGGCTTTGACCTTGCTGCTTCGGTTCACTTGATTGCAGCCTAGACCTGTTTTGTCTTCTACCCTCTGCACACTGCTTATCTCTACGGAAGCACAGCCTTGGATCCAGTGATCCTGGCCTGTTGTTTACTAACCATGCCTGACACCTGGACTCCTGGCTGTTTGTTTCAAACGGTGTAATTCACAGACACTTTTGGCGTGTCTTTCTTCCTACTCTCCAAACGAAGCTACAACAATGCCAAACCTTGCTGTGAAGCTCAGGTTGCCAAACGAGGGCATTTCTGCTGAGAAGGCACAAAGGGTGTGGCATAGACACGATGCTAATGTCCACAGTGGACAGAAACAAGCTCCAGATTTCGAAGCCAAACGAATGACCGATTCAGCAGCTAGCCAGGAGGTGTGTCCACCCTCACTCCCTCACAGACACTGCAGGGCACCCCCACGGTTTACGCCTGAAGCAAGTGTGTGAATTGGTGGGCGGAAACCATTCCAGGCCATTTCATAGGTACATGGGATGCAGTGCACACATGCACAGACAGCGGCATCTAGAAGTTGGGCAGACTCCCCACACTCTGCTGGGAGCCTTTAGACACAGTTCAATAGTTTTTTATGGAGACATTGTTCCTAGAGGGCAGGCACATGGGCCGTGTTTTACAGATGTTGAAACTTAGGCACAAAGAGATTGCAGAATTGGCGAATGGTGAGAAGGCTCCAGAAAGCTGTATGATGCTTTGTTCTTTCCCCAATGAAAGGGACCAGCAGCTTCCTTTCCTCTGAGCGTGACAGGCCACCTGAATGCCTTGGTGTTCCCGGGGAACCAACCGGTAGGCTCTTCTGTGATGGATCTCTGGTGCGCTGGCCCAGTTTCTTATGACTCATTTGAATTTGGCAACGCCAGTAGTGCCTTTTTAGAACCAACTCTGTCCCCTCTCATTATTTTCCCATCTTCACTCATATTTTCATTGGGGTTAATCCTATGATGTTATTTCTTAGCTCTGGAAATTAAAATGTGACCCAGTCTTCAACCATTCTTCCTTCTGAATGAAATCATAGAAGGCAATACTTTCCTCGTAAATGTCCTGCTCCTAATTCTAAAGAACCCCCAGGTGAGGAATGCCTTCAGAGGACACGTGTATCCAGTCTGAATTTGTAGGTCTGTGTGCTTTCGTTTTAGCTTTAGGTGGTCTCTGTTTGTGGCACCTGGTACTTCAGTTATGTATAAAGGGATGGATTGTTTCCATTCACGACACATTTGTTGGAGCTGAGAGTGCTTTATATTTTCTGTTGCTACTAAAATACCACAGCCTGGGTAAATTATAAAGAAAAGAGGTTTATTGAGCCTCACAGATCTGGTTGAAGGTCCAGTGGCACTTCTGTTGTGTCCTTGTTGCTCCTTGCTGGCAGAGTCCCCGGGCTGGGCAGGCTGTCATGTGGCAGGAACAAGGAATATGTGTGTCTTCTCTGCTCTTGGTCTCTTCTGATAAAAGCTCTAGCAGTCAATCACGGGCACATCACTCTAGCTCTGTGCCACATCAGCTCCCAGTGGCCCTCTGAACTCACAGCTGGGTTGAGTCTCTTCCTTCCACAGACTTTGCAGTGGGGATGAAATTTCAGCATGTGTTATAAACCTGCATCTGCTCTATTTTATGGTTGCATTTAAAGTAAACATTTAAAGAACAAAACCATTTTTGTTTAAGGGGGAAAAAAAACCTCTACTGTTTTCTCTGCTAGCTTTAGAAAACTATGCTGATTGACTTTGATGAATGCCAATCAAAATGTCCTGTGAAAAATTAAACTACACCAAGTCACTGAGAAATTGTCTTCAGGGATGGGTCTGCTGTAGCATTTAGTGATTAATCCACTCTAATCTCCCCAGTAGCGTTGGTGCGAGTTTCTCACTACCTGCCCCAGTGCTCTGGATTACACACACACACACACACACACACACACACACACACACACACACACAGAGAGAGAGAGAGAGAGAGAGAGAGAGAGAGAGAGAGAGAGAGAGAGAGAGAGAGGGAGAGGCTTATATTTAATATGCCTTAATCAGCTCAATGACTGGGGCACTCCCAAACCTCCACATTGTTGACGCCTCCCCTCTGATACTCCTCAATTATTACTTCCTAAAATCTATATTCCATCCTTGCTACCCCAGACCCAGTTTGGGGGGGGCTGGGGCCACTCTTCCCCGGCTCTTACATGATTGACATGCCTCTCCTCCTGCAACTCTCAAGCCTGGATCTTACTCCTTCCCTGGCATGGAGATTCTCCTTTTAAGGTCTCTCCTGCGTTCCTTGTCCAGGAACCTTAAAGTCCTGCCTCTGTCCCCTGCCCAGCCATTGGCTGCTGATAACTTTATTTACCAATAAAAACCAACTGGGGGCAGGGACCTCAGTGTCTTACATGCAGACATGTAGGTTCTCGTGTAGTTTTGGGAACCAAATTAACACAAGTAGCATTAGAGCCAATCCACAGCACTCTACACTGAATTTTGAGTTCCCTTTCTAGAGTGTATTGATCACCCAGAAATGATGACTAGAGCTTGAATGATTACTCCTGCAGACACGTCATCCAGTGGAAGTGTGGGCGGGTTGGGATGTCGCTGAGAGGTGGAGTGCCTTCGAGCATGTGTGGGGCCCTGGGTTCCAACATCAGCATCACCACAATAAGTAAACCCTGGACGCACAGACGGAAGGCCCGGGAGCTGATTCTCTCCATCTTCAGCCCTTCACCTTCCTCCTGGAGTGTGTTTAAACAAAAGTACTTATTTTCCGAATTTCCTTAACGTATTACCAATCCCACCTCCCCTCCAATAGCTCTCACCTGTGGTCATGTCTAAGAAAACTTTGAAATTATAAAGTATTCTGTAACCATTATAAGTGTATAAATAGAAAATTCAGTCTCCTGGCTTATCAACATTGCAAGAGCTTGTCATTTCCCCATTTTATTTCTTTAAAGTTGAGGCTGTTTCAAAGATTAGTGGTTTTTAAGATCTTCCAACAGGCACACTTTCTATCTCTGAGACAAGTGTTTGGTGTGTGTGTGTGTGTGTGTGTGTGTGTGTGTGTGTGTAGAGTGTGTGCCTGTGTGTATATGCCTTATGTAGCTTCCCACATGTTTCTTTTCATGGGTTCTGGGTATCAAAACTCCGGTCTTCACACTTGGACAACAGGCACTTCACTCACTGACCTGTCTTCCAACCTTAATACTTGTCTTTTGAACATGAGACTTTTGTCTGTGTTAACTTGAGGTCTGGATTTAAGAATGTTTTCCGGGTCCAGAATGGCTGTGTAAGGGGACGTGTGACACAGTTCCTGCCCTGGAGCATCGCCAGGCTGTTGATCCCATAATCCCCACGTGTGCTGATGGTTGCTGTTACCCGAAGCTGATCTGCTGTCTCTACTACTCTTTCAATCTCTCTTTCTAGGGAATGTACTTCCCTGTTACTCAGAGCTCTTCATGCCATAATACATGAAACAGATGAGGCTCTTGGGAATGAGGGATGGGGGTGGTCATGAGGCTGTGGAACACGAAGAACAGGCCTTCTGCTTGGCCTTCAGGGACATGGGAAAGGATCTAGACAACATAGCCACAGAGGTCATAAAAGCCTACTAGAAAAAAGTTCATTGCCTTTCTAGAAAAAGTTCATTGCCGGGCGTGGCCTTGAATTTGGAATCATGAGGAGACACATGTACCCTCCCGTCCAATGGCTGCTGCCTTAGTTAGCCAGGGTGAACTTGGGGACATCAAGGGTAGAGAGGAAAAGGCATGGATAGGAAAAATGGGAATCTATAAAAACAAGCAAATGATAGATGGGTTTCTTTTACAGGAGAAAGGCTTACTCATGATCTAGAAATAAACGGGCTTAGAAGGAGAGTATACGAGGCTATGAAATTGCTAGGGTGAGGAAACAAAGATTAGAGAATTAAAAGATGGCGTATAAGCGTATAAAAAGTCAATACTTTGCTCTCCTGGCTACTTGAAGAGTTGGAGGTGTTAATGCCTAGAGAGATAGCAGAGAGAGCTAACCATTTTACTTATATAAATGTTAAAACTTTGTAAGGAACAATTTTAATTTTAGTAGTCTCATCTTTCCGTTTTTCCATGAATATAGTTACTAACGGTGCTGTCTGCTATAGCAGGAGACCACAGAGCTGTGCCCAGCCACCTGTGGCTAATAGGCTGTGTAAACCTATAAGGAAATATGCTTTGGCTTAGTGTTTAGTGTCTGCTCTAAGGAAGTGGGGGTTGGGACAATTGATCCAGACTCATAGAACTTATGTAAATTTAAGGATTGAAAAAAATTATTAACAGTGATCAAAGCCTTGATGATGTGTTTTTAAAAAAACAGAAGGCTGGTTCAGGCTCTCTGATCAGAAAGGAGAAGGAAGGATGATAAGAATCCTCAGGGAACAGAAAGAGCCCCTGAACTGACAGCTGTGTCCACTATTGACTGCGAGCCAATATTGAATCAGTGCTGCTCCCGTCCTCGGGACCCTCCTCTTGCTGAGGCTGGACCTCGGCAAATGTTGTTCCTCCAAGAAAGCATGTTGTGTTGGAAGTAGGGTTTACAGTAGGAAGAAATCGGGGGAACAGAGCTCCTGTGGTAGGGTGATAGATACGTGTATTATTTCAGAGGCCTCCATATCCAGTAACACAAGTGTGTTTGTTGATGTGTGTTTTGTTGGGAGGCTGGGGACACAGGGGAATGTCATGCCGGCTGGCAGAGGAGCAGCACAATGATACTTCATATTTAATAGGTCACTCAAGCTAAGGGCCTGGCTGCCTTCTGTGCAGACTGCATTCTCCACATACTCATTATTCTCTTCTTTACCTTATTTTTTTTTTTCTTTCAGGGTCCTAGAGGCAAAGCCAAGATGCCAACAGCTCCAGACCTGGAGGAAGTGATCTCAACAGCCAGCGTCTTCTGTCTCCTGAGATGAGGGTGGGCAGTGCCCTCCCGGAGCAGCCCTGCGGCAGCTTCCCCCTGCAGTTCCAACAAGGAATATAGAGGAGAGGAGGTGTTAAGGTCGCCCCTGGGAAAAACTCCCAGCTTTAAAAAGGCAACCTTATCAGATCAGAGTAGCATACAGGACACAGGAACAAAACACAATGTTTTCTGGTGTCAGATGATGACAGATGCTGGGGAAGACTGGCTTTTCACCAGCCAGGAAGAGCTTCGCTCAGAGTGACAAGAAACACAGGAAACACGAGGGAGCCTTGAGCAGAAGGAAGCGGGAACCGTCTATGGTTTTCAAGGTCAACTGCTCCGGTGACCATGGAGACGGAGGAAACGAGGTGAGTAGTGGCCGTTTTAAATGGATTTTGTTTGTTTGTTTATGTGAATGTGCACTCGTGAGTGTGGAGGGCGAGGGGCTAGTTCCAGAAGCCTTTCTTTCTCCCACGTGGGTTCCAGGAGGCAAATTCAGGCTATGAGCTCGGTAGAGGGTAAAGGGCACCTTTGTTCTCTGAGCCGTCTTGCCGTCCCCATGGTTGCCATTTTATGAGTATATATGCCTGATCTTACAAGCTTAGGACTTACCCAAAATTATGTTTATTTCTTGCTACTGAAATTTATATGGGTCCTTCTTCGTTTTGCATCTTTTAAATTGAAGTAGAATTCCATCGCTTCCCCCTCCTTTCTCTCCCTCCAGATGCTTCCAGCTACCCTCCCTCCCACCTCCCGTGTCCCCTCATGATGACAGCTTCTTTTCCTTTGACGATTATTGGTGTGTGTGTGTGTGTGTGTGTGTGTGTGTGTGTGTGTGTGTGAGAGAGCAAATACATGTAAACGTGCTTTTCCCCTAGTCATGTAAAAGTGGTACTCTTTAATTTTGTTTCTTTGTTTCTTGGGGTTTTTTTTGGTTGTTGTTGTTTTGTTTTGTTTTTAGACAGATTTCTCTGTGTAGTCTCAGCTGTCCTGGCACTTGCTCTGCAGACCAGGCTGGACCCAAACTCAGAAATCTGCCTGCTCTGCCTCCTGAGTGCCGGGATTTAAGGCGTGTTACACCACAACTGGATCAGAGTGCCATATGTATTCAAATGGTGTACTAAAGTACATGTTCAAAACTTGAATTTTTAGTACCATGAAAACAAGGAAGGCTTCACATCTTAGCCTAATGACATCAACAGATTAAAGGCTTTTCAAATTTTATTTTCCACACTTGAAATACTACTTTTTTTTGTTTTTTGTTTTTAAAAAGAGAAAAATAAAACCCTAGCTTTTCTATACTACTTTTTGAAAACTGCATGTTAAATAGGAGCACAGCTCCCCTTCAGGAGTGCCTGCTCTCCGGCATCTCGGGGAGTATTTGCAGGACTGATTCTTCCTTTGCACTCCAGGCTGACCTTCAACTGGTCTCCTCCTGCAATGCTGGGGTTACAGGTCGAGCCATCACATTTAGGCGTTCTTACAGGGCGTGAGTGCACATGGGTGCCATCAGACAGCTGCTGTATTCAATTGTCTTCCACATTGGCTACAACAACAGGAAGTCGCCTGAAATTGCTATTACTGATGCTGTCGGTAAACACGAGAGGAGGGTGCATAACTTTCACCACCCATGGCTCTTTGCAGCATCCTGTAGATAAAACACAAAACAAACAAACAAACAAAAACCTTTCTCAAGTCCCCCCATAGCGGTACCCACTCCCGTAGCCTGAAATTGCTATTACTGATGCTGTCGGTAAACACGAGAGGAGGGTGCATAACTTTCACCACCCATGGCTCTTTGCAGCATCCTGTAGATAAAACACAAAACAAACAAACAAACAAAAACCTTTCTCAAGTCCCCCCATAGCGGTACCCACTCCTGTAACTTTGGAAGTAGATACTCTCACAAATAAAAAGGGAACTGCTTTTGTTTAACTTAATGGTTGGCCCATTTGTTTTAAGGAATTTCATTTTCAGTAATTACATAGAACCACTCGCGGGTCCTGAGACTAACTAGGATTTATCAATCATCAGGAAGAAGTCCAGCAGTATAGTTTCTTTGGCCATCACTATCATGGTTGGTAAATTCTATTTATATCTAAAAGAAAATATGAATTAAGTTTGGGTGTACTTTTTCTGAGGATGGCATTATATGGGCTGTAGGCACTTTTGATTTCTTACTTTACCAAGAACTAAAATGTCAGTGACCAGCAACACACACACACATGCAGGTGAGCATATACACATGTCTACACTCACAGCAGTATATCCACTGACAGCTTCACTCGGCCTGCTGACTGTAGATCCCTCATGTCTCCTGGTGTTCAGGCTTGAGCTGGTCTGAATGCATACTCCCAGAGGCAGTAGGGGAAATTACTAAGAAGAGACACAGGCGGAAGGAAGGAAGGTTCTTGCTAAACTGGATCTGACAGAATGACCACATGGTTTGGGTGACAAGGATGGCACTGGTGGGAGGCTTGATGCCGCTGGGCCAGGCAGGCTGGAGACAGGACCAGGTTGGAGAGAGGAAGAGATGAACTGGAATTTAGTTAAGGATAGCTTTGTCATCGCTCCTCTTATTCAAAAAAAAATATGAGACAGCCTTGTCCCATCCTCAGGTTCCTGGCAGACAGTGAAAGCATCTGTCGAGACTCCATGATTCAAGAAATCAGGCATTTAGTGAAGGCATTTCTGTGACCATCAAAAGAAAGACAAAGACCTTTGGGATACATTTTAAAAGTAATTTTTGAGTCCGGAGGGTAGCAGTTGGAATTTCTAGATGAGTCAGATGTTTCTTCAGGCAGAGTCAGGGCACCACGGATCCTGTGGACAAATATCTCTGGAGATGGAGTGGACACCAGTGCCGGTCATGGTCCCTGCCTGGGGCAGAGCGCAGGGACTCAGAAGGAGGCTGAGGGACTGAGGGTGGGCTTTTCAGGAACAATCGGAGGGCACGAGCAGCTGTGAGTTAGTGGCAGGAGACTCGGGCTGCTATGGTTAAAGAGCAGAGACCATGAAACAAGAGGATGGTGTGACTTCTGAAGGTCCTAAGATCTGCACATAAGAACCAGAATTGTGATAAACAGCAAGATGACAGGATGTGTCGTGGAAAAGAAATTTTCTAGGTGTATGGTAGAGCTTCTGCAGTAGTTGTGAAATCAGTACTACCTCCTCGTATGAACATAGTCCAGAGAAAGGAGGGAGCTTTTAGAAGATTTGGTACTGTGTTGTACTATAAGCCTTTATTAGTCTTGTAATAATGGCTTTATTAGTCATTAAAATGATAACATTATAGTAATGAGCACTCATTTCATTAGGCAGAGAACAAATCTGGAGGATTGCTTTGCCTCCTGGAAAATCTCAAGGTCAATTTGAGATCTAGATTCATTTAGAATCTAATTTGGAGAAGGCAAAAAAAAAAAAAGTCGAAAGGTTGAACATTTGACTAAATGGGATCTTAGTTTACTGAAATGAAAAGTCTTACCAGTCTACTGAACCAAAGTAACAAAGTTTCAAAAGGAGAAAACAGTTGTGTATAAAAAACAAACAAACTCCAGAGGCTGAAGAGAAGGCTCAGTGGCTAAGAGCTCACGCTTTTCTTTCAGAGGACCTGAGTTCAGTTCCCAGCATCCACGTAGTGGCTAACAATCATTTCTAACTCCAGGCCCGGAGGCGGTTGTGAGCTGTCCAGTTGGGCTGCTGGGAACGGAACTCAAGTCGTCTGAAAGAGCAGTGCATACTCTTTCACTGGTCCATCTCTTCAGCCTCAAATCATAACATTTAACAACTGATAATCCTTGTACATACATGCACGTATGTTTCTGTGTGCATGCATGCATGCATGCGTGAGCACATGCATGTGGGCGTAAGAAGTGAACCTGAGTCTTTACTCTTCAGGAGTCACTCGCCTTGCTTCTCTTGAGACATGGTCTCTCATTAGTCCAGGGTGTGCTGAGTAGGCAATTCTGGCTTCCCATCATGCTCCAGGGATTCAGATCTGGAATTATAGATGGACACTGCTGTGTCTAACTTTTTACATGGGTTCTGAAGATCAAACTCATGTTCTTATGTTTGCATGACAAGCACCTTGTGGACCGAGCTAGTCACAGCTCCCTGATAGCCCTTTATTATGTTTTTTTAAAAACAAAATAGGATGTACACTTTGTGACTTGCCTGCTATTTGCCAGCATTGTAGAGAAAATTTTCTAATTTTCTTCTGACACTATCTCACAGTTTTTATAGGCATGCTGATTTGTGGTACAGGGTTTCATATTTCTCAATAGACTAAGATATAGCTGGCATCTCTATGCAATATAAAAATAAGCCAATACCATATAAACCTGTATAGTAATTAGTGTGTCAGCAATGTGTTTTATTTAGAGATTGCATCACACAACTCTAAGGTTGCAAGATGCAAAGAGATTTTGGAACCTTTTCAGCAGGCATGTTATAACACTAAAAAGCCTTGCTACCGTCTCCAGTAACTACCCTGTTAACTGCATACAGCATATGTATGTCAGACAAATATTCAGAAAGAGAACGGGGGAAGAGAACATAAAACCTGAAAATGACAAATACGTCAACTTTGGTTTGTTTCCTTGCTGTTCTTGATGTCTGTGTAGTTAGCTGGTATCCAGCAATTCATCTTTTACTTATACATCGCTTCTGGGTTAAGTTCATAGTTTAATTTTAAAGGTTTTTCATATTTCTTAATTGTGTATACATGTGTGTGTGTGTGTGTGTGTGTGTGTGTGTGTGCTCGCGCGTGCGCTCGCACGCACATGTGAAGACAGGTACCCATAGAATCCAGAGGAGGATGTTGTGTTCCCTGATTTACTGCTGGTTCTGAGTCATAGCACGTGGATGCTGGGTCCTCTGAAAGGTTAAGATGACTCTTCACCACTGGGCCATCTCTTCAGTCCCTTAAAAATAATTTCAACACTGCTATAGTATTATTGACTGGCAAATTCAGGCACAATTCTTTGTTAAACAATACAAACGATTGAAAACATACTCATTTTTTACTAATTCTTTTACTAAAGCAGTAAGCCTCGTTTATTAAAGAGTTACTTAAATAATTTGAACCTGGAAAACTTTGGAATTCCTTTATACTGTTTTAGGAATTTGGGAATTTCACTCACATAAGGTTTCACTGTAACCAGGCCAGTTCTAGTAGCACCTTGTTAAGGGGATTCCTAAGTAACTTTGGTGATGCCTTGGTGAAGTAGAAAATCATACATACTAACACATGTAAGCACACAACAGTTCTAAGATTTTATTACAGGTGGCAAGCAGAACAGTTGACAGTCACTTTTTTTTTACCTTTCATTGAATTTTTTTTGATGTTACATTTGGAGGGTGTTTCCAGATACCCTGTCTGTCCTGATACCCAGCTTTGGGGGTCTCTGAGTCTTTTTGAGAACCCTGGTGGCAGTATTCTCAGATTCAAATGGCTGCAGGGAATGGAGAGGCTGACACAGGAGGGGAGGGGTCTGTTGGGTGGGCTGAGGAAGTGGGAGGCAGAATCAAAGAGGGTCAGAAGGAACTGAGAGGACGCTAAGCTGGCTGATGGGAGCCCGTGAAAGAGGCAGTGTGAGGATGCCACTGGCCGTCAGAGTCATCCTTAGTAACATCGGCCACAAGAAGGAGCTCCAGTGAGAGTGGTATGAGATGGCAAACACAGTCACATGGGGGGGGTGGCAGGTATTCTTCCCCTATACTTAATTAAAGGTACTCTGCAAACGGATACTTGGGACAGCAATCCAGCTGTCTCTGCACAAACCCAGCCTCCATGAGTTCTATCTACCTAAAACTCCACACAGTCTCTAGAGTGTCCCACTCAGGACTGTGGGAAGTAGACTCACCTCTCACTCTACTTCCAGGGGATGTTGTGGGAGCGATGGCTCAGGAGTGTGATCTCCCATTGGCTGCTGATCAGTTAGAAAAGATGGCTGAAGGCTTCAAAAGTGTGCATCTGGGGTCCTGGGTGAGGGCCCCAAGAGCCCAGTGATGAACTTGATCTTGTACAAGGCATGGCACATGATTGTTAGAGTGTATTATCTCTGACCCTTGTTACAACAGTGAGGAAGACTGGGACTGTAATGATCAGTACCAAGACTTTGAAAATAGGTGTGGAGTGGGAAGCTTGACTTCTAAGGCATCACTGCAGCTGAGTGTTCCAGCCAGTGGGCAGTGGGACGGACCCATGGAAAACCATGAAGGGATTCTTGTTAAACACACTATAAAGGGTTCCTGAGGTGGGACACAGAGCGATGAGTGTCTAGACCAGGGGATTCGCCCTGAACTAACTGAACAGTTCCTACCATGACTGACCTTAGACAGGACAACGATGGGGCCTGTTTAATAGGGGTCTATCTGTAGTTGATAAAGAAACTACTCGGTTTGGACAAGAAGAGCCCTTATCAGATTCACGCAGAGGTGTTCCTAACCTCCTCTCCTGTCTTTCTTTGAGTGAGACCTTACACTGATCCCAGGACCTCAGCATGCTGGGAATTCTCTAAACAGCTCTGTTCTCAGAACTATGTATTCAACTATCACGATTAAGGACTTGTTATGCACCAAAGCCCTGGATTAGACATAAGAATACAACTATACAGACACCAGCTTTTATGAATCTTACATATTAGCAGGGGATCTGGTTGGTTTTTGTTTTTTGTCAGTTTGACACAAAGTAGAGACACCTGGGAAAAGGAGACCTTAATTGAGGACTTGCCTCCACCAGACTGACTTAGGGGCTTATCTGTGGGGCCTTTTCTTGATTGATTGATTGATTGATTGATGATTGATATGGGAGGATCTGGACAACTGTCCCTAGGTTGTATAAGAAAGTAGGCTAGACAAGCCATGGGAGCTAGCCACTAGGCAGCATTTCCCATAATTCCTACCTTTGCTCCTGCTTGAGGTCCTGCCCTGACTTCCTTCAGTGATGGACTGTGATTGGGACAAGTCATTTAAATCCTTACCTTCCTAAGTTTCTTTTGGTCATGGTGTTTGTCACATTGATAAAAAGCACAGAAGGACATTGGGCAAAACATCAGAAGAAAGGTAATGCATTATACAGAGTGTGGTATGATGGGACAAAAGCAATGCAGGGACATGGGGACACCTGCCGTGGCACAGTGGGACCAAGAGCCACAGTTTTAAATAGCACGGCTAGGACAAGGACACACGGGTGATCAGAGGAGGTAACAGCTGAGCAGGCATTGAAGACAAGGAGAGATTTAGTCATAAGCTGTGTGGAGACGAATGTTCCAGTGACCAAGCCCTGGGTCCCTGTAGTAGAGAAGGGAGCTATTCTCAAAGTGTCCCTGTAGCTGACCTGTTGAGGGGCAGAGGCAGACGTTGGAGAGCCAATCATAAGATGTAACACTCCAGACGAGAGGTGTTGGTAGCTCTGGCCAGCAGGTTGAATGTTGGAGATGCTGACCCAATGGCTGTGGGCTGGCCCACTTGTCAGTCTCTCCAAAGAGACTATTTCCTGGCTAAATCAGAATACTGGCTACATCTCAAAAGAATGTCAGCACCGGGTCATTATAAAAGTTGCAGTCGTTTTCTCAGAAACAACAGTAATTTTCATATCCATTGGGTGGCCCACACTTTAGTTTTGACACAAGCTACCCAGAGTTAGCCCAAACCCTGGACATCAACTCCTTAGTCCAAATGAGACTTTACCTACCTGTGATGTCAGCTATCAATGGATGGGATGCCCAGATCACCTACACTTTTGCCAAACCACCTGAAAATCAGAGAATGCCTAAGATGGTCCCTAAACATGGGTTTCTTTTCTTTTTTCTTTTCTTTTCTTTTCTTTTCTTTTCTTTTCTTTTCTTTCTTTTCTTTTCTTTTCTTTTTTTATCACTAGAGTTCCTATTTTTACTGTGCATATCCATGACCAGTATATTATAAACACTGACTTGACAATATGAGGTTTTATAATCTGATTTATTACTACTACTACTACAGTAATAAACATTTTCTTTCCTCCATAATAGTTGATATAATTGTATGACTTGGAGAAAGCCTTCATAATTTTGCAGAAGAGACTTGGATGTTTGGGTTTTCTGTGAGAGGGTCTTGCCAGTCTTTGTTGACCTGGTATTCATAGCCAGCCCAAGTTAGCCATGAGCTCTTAGTAATCCTCCTGCTGTAGCCTCCTGGGTGCTGACCTTAGTGTGCACCACCATGCTTGGCTGAAGGATTTAGTTTTTTTTTTTTTTTCCGAGACAGGGTTTCTCTGTGTAGCCCTGGCTGTCCTGAAACTCACTCTGTAGACCAGGCTGGCCTCAAACTCAGAAATCCGCCTGCCTCTGCTTCCCAAGTGCTGGGATTACAGGCGTGCCCCACCACGCCTGGCAGGACTTAGTTTTTAAATTCTCTTCTCAGTACCCTTGTAAGCATACAGTCAATCAACAATCCATTCCGTTTCTCCCAGTCTTAGTGGCTTCCCCATCAGCTGCTCCCTCTGCACAGACCCTCCCTACAACTCCCTTGTAAGACGCTTTTTCCTTTTTGAGACAGGGGTTCACTGCATAGACCAGGCTGGCCTTGAACTCAGAGATCTGCCTACCCCTACCTCCTGAGTGCTGGGATTAAAGCATGCCTGGCCCATTAATTTTCTTTTAAGAGAATTGTTTCTCTGTGTAAGGCCTGGCTGTCCTGGAACTCAGAAATGCGCGTGCCTCTGCCATATTTAAGGTATGCACCACCACTTCCCTGCCTAAAGATAATTTCTTAGCTGTTTTCACCTACTTTAGATTTAATTCCAATTATACATCAGGATTTAGTAATCTTCATATCTGTTTAAAAGTATTAGGAAGAAAAGTAAGAGAGTTATTTTAATCAAGAAACACAGGATGTGGTAGACAGCACGTTTTTAGAGTAGCTTTTAGGCTAGGGATGTCATTTGGTGTTACAGCTCTTGGCACACAGGCCATGGCTTTTACAGCCAGCACATGCAGAAAGAGGAGGGGCCGCGCAGAGCTAAGCCCTAGTTAAGTGCTTTGAGGGGTAATGTTGGGGATTCACTATGGGCATGAAGATAAACGACATCTCTGCTATAAACACGGGTTTCTTAATCTGTAGAAACAACCTAGCCTTGAGGAAAGCACCCTTCCTAAGATTGCATCTTATTATGATAAGGATTCTATATGTTCTATACATTCCAGGAACAGCATACTGGAAGAAACAGAGAGGATACAGTGTGGTGAAGGTGGTGGCCTGCGTCTTTCGTGCCCTCCTCTGAGCATCCCGCCTTCCAGCACCTTGATGCATTCACCAATTACAAGCTCCCTCAGCCCCATCGCCTCGGAGTTTGTATTAAACTTCCATTATGTTGAAATAACTTAGTCATTGGCCATTGGTGATTGAATTCAATCTCCATCTTATATTTTCGCCTTGGGATTTCTTATAGACGAGGATGAAAAGGGGGCTTAAACGCATGATCGGTTCCTCTGGCCACTAGCCCCCATCTTGAGGTTGATGAGAGTTGTCTCTGTACTTATACTCAAGGTCCAAGGGAGCCCTGTGAATAACTAGATACACTTTCCTATTACTCAGCAAGATTCAAGGGTTTTAAGTGCTCTGTGCCAGGAACCAGATACTAAAACCAAATACATGTGTGTATCTCCCGAAATGGAAGTAACAAATCTGCAGACAGAAGAAGAGCAGAGTCCCCGGGAGGGCAGGCAGATCTGCAGTCCAAGTGGCTGAAAAGCAGGTAGAGACAGGGAGGAGCAGGTGGGCGGGCGAGGGCCCAGACAGCATGCCCCAGCATGCCTGGCGAAGGACAGGCGTAGAGGTCATTCAGGCTTCAAGCCATGATCAAGTAGCAGTGCCCAGTGCTGGGGGCAAGGCTGGGCCAGCGGCTTAGAGAGTATTCCATGCCTCCTAGGTCTCAGGAGCTAAGGGCAGTTAGTGTGCACCGCATGGTTTTCTGGCTCCAAGTCTTCTCTTGTGTGACAGGACCCCAACTCTCTTCCTCTGTCATCTGCTTCAACTTCCCCCCAGCTATTTCTGGGCACGCTTGGGGGGGAGGGGAGGAAACACTCTCAAAGGCTCAGGGATAAATTTGCTCGTGCTCTTTCCACTTGAGTCCCTTGGCCCTAGAGTCTGTACCATGCCTCTGCAGCTGGTGTTCTGGGCAAGATGTCATCCCTGTGTTTCCAGTGGAGCCCTTGAATCCAAAGCTATCTGTAGTGTGTGGATGGGGGCAGCAGCCAGGGCCCTTGGGTAGCACTGTGTGAAGTCAGTCTTGCCCTCTATTTATTTTTCAATCAAGTAATTTTATTACTATAGATTTATTATAGAAAATAATATTTTATTATGGCCTTTTCCATGAAAACTTCCAACATATCTTTTCTTGTCCCCCTCCCTCTCTGGTCCCTTTCTGCTTCCACGTATATAATTTTTAATCCCATATTCTTTCGTGTAAGAGAACACATGTGACATTTGTCTTTCTGGGTCTCTGTCCCTTATTGCCTGGGCACCGTGGCTTTACCTCGCATTGTCCCAGGCTCAGAGCCATTGCCCTGCCTGTGGCCAGGAGAGAGGAATGTGGGACCTGCCCTGACCCCATGTCTCCTCTTTGCCTTAGAAACAGCCACATCCAAACAGTGCAAAACAAACTCCCTGGAAGTGCCCTTCCACCTCTGTAAGGGGAAACAGAGCCGGTGAGGAACGGAGTAAACCAAGCTGGCCCCGCTTGCTTTGAATCTCAGCTTTGCCGTTTGTCATGCTGCAGACATGAATCAGTGACTTTTCTGGTTGTGAGAAAAAGAAAACTCATCCTGACAATTCTGTTTTGTCGGACCCAGGATTCCACACAGTTGAGTGTCTGTCCACCTGCCTCGCGGCTCCTTTGTCAGAACAGTGAGTTACAGTGTAAATGCTCAGTACCCACCACTGCCTCAAGTGTTTGGATGGCAGGCCTCAGCGGGTGGCACTGTTCAGGGAAGGTATGGCACCTCTCAGATGGGTGGCTCAGCAGGAAGTGAGGTGCTAGGGTTAGGCACTGAAAGCTTTATCTGCTGCTGGCTCCTCCCACCTGAGTTTCCTGCTTCTTGGTCTTGTCCCATGTGAGCAGCTACCACACGCCCCAGCCTTGCCTGGCTGGAACCATGAAGCAGAATAGACCCTCCCTTCAGTAGCTTCTGTCAAATATTCTGTCACCATGACCAGAAAAGTAGCACAGTGAGTTTGTTTCACCGTCTTCCTTGGGGTGAGTGGACAGTTAGCTCTTCCTTGCTCTTTCCTGGTGCCTATCGACTCTCCAGAGTGCTGCGCCCAGGGAGGGGCAAGGATTTTGTTTTCATTTTGTTTGATTAGGGCAGTTACAGAATCTGTTCTTTCTAAACTCAGAAAGACAGCAACTGTCCTTTCTTCCGCCTATTGACCAGACACAAACACTCAGAGAATCATCTTGTCAAACTTTGCTTTGATAGTTTCACACTTGTATCCAATGTATCCAATGTATACAATGTATACAATGTATACAATGTATACAATGTATCTTGGTCATAGCCATTCTCAGCTCCCGTTCTCATTCACCTGGACAATCCTACACCAGCAAGTTCTCTCCTCACCTTCCTGTCCTCCTTTAATATCTTTTAAGTCCAGTAAGTACTTTTTTGTCTTTCTTTACTTTGTTTTTCTTCTTTTTCTTTTTCTTTTTCCTTTTCTTTTTCTTTTTCTTTTTTTTTTTTCTTTTTCTCTTTTGACACAGCATCTCACTGTGTAGCTTCAGCTGGCTTGGAACTCAAATAGATCGTGGTGGCTAGAAACAGAGCTCTGACTTTCTTTGCCTCCTGAGTGGTGGGATTAAAGACATGGGCCACCACGCCTGGCTCAGTTAGTGCTTCCTTTTGGAATGTGACTTCGTTGGCCTGACCTTGTGCAGGTAGCCACAGTGAGGTCCTGGGGGAAGCCATGACGTTGTGGCCACTGTACTTCTTTCATTCACCCCTTCTCCTCCTCCAGCTCTTAACAGCCTTCCCTCCTCTCTTCCCTGGCTCAGAATGGGGAGCTCTTATTAGGCATTTTTAAGGCAAATCCCAGGTGTTTCCTGACAATCCCTCAGGGAAGGGGTGGAACTACAATTTCTTAGCCCATTGTGATTATGAGGTAGAGTCTGCAATGACAAACAGAGACGCTGTGGGCCAGTCAGCTGGTTGACTAAACTATGCCCAGTTGCCCAGTTGCTAGCTGTTGATTAAACTATGCCCAGTTGCTAGTTGTTTTAAACAAGTGACTAACATTCATGTTTTTTAAAATCTTTCTAAAGAGTTGTGTCATTACAAATGTCGCTTATGTAGACAGGTTAAGACATCAGCTATATAGTTGATCATTAAGGTCAAGTTTTACTTCATGCTCACAGACAGCATTTTCTGAACTCTGCTATCCCCAAATGGACTGCAGGGACCCTATCCACAAGTTGTGTCACTGAACCAAACCATCACCCTACCCAGTCAATCACAGACAAATGACTTAACACCAGCCAGATGCAAAAAGCAGAAAGAAAAGTTTAGAGTCTCTGAGAAGTCCTAGGAATTAAACAAATAAACAAAATCTAAGCTACATTCTCTTTCTATGAATAATTTTTATTGGTGGTCTCTTTGTGTAAATTAGTCAATAGTTATATTTGTAATAACTTTAAAAATCGTGGATAATGATAGATTTCTCTTTGAGTAAGTTTTGGATAAAATATACTTTTAATCACTAGTGAGACAATAGATAACCTTCCATCTTATAACTATATAATGTGAGCATTTAGAGCCTGCAGAGAAATGGGCATTGGGAGTGAGTAAATGGTGGGTGGTCCTGTTTGAGTGGGGTGATAGTGAAAGACCCAGCCATCCTGGTTTTTATGCATTCATACCCAGTTTTTCCTTTAAAAAACAAAACAAAACCCTCCTTTTACCTCTTTCTACCTGCCTTCTTTTCTAGTGGAGGCCGCCAATGGCTGGAACTGCTCTGAGGCAGCACAGGCATGTGCTGTCTAGACCCTCGGCTCTGTGGGGAAGGGGTTGGCATGTGCTTCCCTCTTCTCCAGATCTGTTATTTCTCCGGTCTGTATTTCCGGGTGTGTGTCTTCCACAATTTCCTGTTCTAAGTCACTGTGACAACGGGATAGGCAGACACAGGATAGGAGCCCTTGGTCTGCTTCTTGACAACCCCAGATGTTTAGAAATGGTATAAATCACACATTGGTGTATTATTCTGAAAAATCTGTACCTGGGATGAGGGTGTAGCTTAGCAGCAGGGATTTGTCTACCATAAGGCCCCGGTCATAAAAACAAGCCCCTCCTACACCAACAGTATAAATCTCATAAGCAAGAAATTTTTAAAAAGATGACAAAAACTAGTCCCTTTCATTTTTTATAAATCATTTACATATCTCAGTGATTTCTGACCAAAGAATATTTAATCAAATGTTACTCTTGATGTTTTACATCTGCAAAGCAGAAGAGGGTGTATTTTTAGACAAGTAGCTTAGCTAAGCAGAAATGGGCAGTTGTAAGATCTTTTAGGTAAGTAGATGATTACAAGTTTTTTGCTGAATATCTATCTCTATTTTGTAATTTCTATTTTTATATTTATCCTACATATTTAGTATAAGTTGATGAAATCAAATCACAAAGGTATAAAATCCTTTGTAAAATGCTCCAAATTCCTTTCTTTTCAAGGTCTTGGATGGATTATTACAGGTCATAGTCAGAAGAAGGTGTGCTAAAAATCATTGTGTAAAATTACCTTTAGGCTATGTGTATAAGACGAATCACAAATTTCCTGTCTTAATTCAGGTCTTATCCCAAAGTAAATCATTGTAAGTGCTCAAATATTACAAAATTGGAAAAAACCCAGATCCCAAACAGTTCTAGTTCTAAGTATTTCTTTTAAGTCATAAACTGTTGTAGGAAGTATTTAATCTCAGTCAGGGGCTTCTATCCTACCTTTAATCTTTCAGTTCCTGGATAAAAGACACACATGGCCTTTATATTTATAACAAGCTTTTATTAGCACTAACACTGGGCAGAATCTACTTTATAAGCCATTAAAATCTATTTCCTATTGATAACTCTGAGTTCTTACTTACTATGTTTCATCTGGGCTCCACTTACCTCCAACTGGCCATCCCTCAGGGACTTGTGAAGTGGTAGGTTTTTTTTAATCCTCTCTGAACTCCTAGACTTAACAGTACAATACATAGCAACAGGCCAAACCTCAACATGAACCATAGATGTGTTTTCTGTTGCATGTGTGAGGGCTTCATGCTATCTACTTCCAGCCAGAGTCTAAGAGTGCCATGTTCTTAGAAATTTAAATTGTCTTTATAGCCCTTAGGTGAGAACTTTGGATACTGCTGTCGCTGGAGAGAACACTGAAAATGCTGTCCCCAGAGAACACTGACTATGGTCTCCTCCAATCTAAGCAGAGTGTCACTTCAAAGTAGAGGAAACACAATGTCGCAGGAGCCACTGACCACCAACTTCGGGTTCCGGGGTTCCTCATACTCTCCCTCCCTGCATGCCAAGCCTTAGCTGTGACTGTGGACGAGAACGCCTCCTGGCAGGGTTTCCTGATTACTAAATATGACAGAGTGGGTGTGGAGATTTTGGAATATATTGGGTGATCAGTGACTAAAAATGAGAATGGTTCTGAATAGTGCTGGACTTTTCTTTACACTGAACCTGACATTTGTGACTTTCCCTCTTGTCAGCTGTAAATGGGAATACATGGATGCCTGGGACTCGAGTAGCTCGACAAGGAGTTTACAGAGCCCTGTGAGACTGAATAGGAACGGTCTGGTGTACATGAACGCTCAGACTGACAGGGCACTGTTTGCTCTCACTGGGCCTTCTTTCCAGTCTCTTCCTTCAACTGCTGCTGAAAATAAACCACTCTATAGTGCGGTTTCAGAGGCAACTGAAAACCTTCCAACTATGTGAGCTCCATGCTCCACACAGTAGCAGAAATTCAAATTCCCTGTTAATATGCAAACATTTTTGGGAGAGGTGACTGTTGTCTTCCCATGTAGTGATTGGAGAAGGGCACTGCCATGGCTGCTGAGAATGACCACTGCTGCTGGCAGGCACCCCATCTGGCCCGCTAGTTCAGAGAAGTAGGGGAAAATCAATTCCAATTATAAATGCATATGTGCACACATAGATGCGCGCGCGCACACATACACACACACACACACACACACACACACACACAGAGTCTAGAAGGGGATGCCAGAGCCACTCTGCAGGGATAGTTTGCCCCTGAGCAGGAGGGAAATAGAGGGACTGAAGCCTAGCCTTGATGGGTCACTGCAGAGGCAGTGACACAATGTGACACACAGATGTTGCTCTCAAGTGTGCTTGGGAAGAAACGATGAGGGAAGAATAAAAAATAGCACTTCAGATACGAACTGACCTTTAGGACAGCAGCCGAGCCAGTGGAAGACGCCCTCTACACACAGAACAGCTGAGGATGAGTAGGTAGGTTTCTGTGATAGCAGCGCTTGCTTGTGGGGCAATTCTGTTTGTTATATTTGTCTATTTCCCATGCACAAGCAGAGACGGTGCTAGGATTACCGCCATCTTGGGTTTTCCAGCACCCAGCAGAGGGCCAGTGTGTGCAATTCACACAGGTCCTGTTCACTGAGCTCACCAGAACAGAGCTCACAGAGGGAGGTGGGGGAGGGGAGGCAAGGCATACTGGGAAAGATGCCAAGATGAGATGACGATGGGTGTGAGGCTCTCAAGGCCCTCTTGCCTACTTTTATATTAGTCTCGACTGCTCGATGATCAAGCCAGAGAGGAAGGAAGGAAGATGCCCAGCAGGGGAACAACAGGGAGCCTGCCACCCACTTGGTCACGGTCCTTAGGAAGCAGTGTGATCACGCAGCGTGGTGACAGGGAAAGGGTTGCAGGAGTGCAGCTGTGCGCTCCTTAGCTCCTCCTCCTTTCTTCCACATTGTGCTGTCTTGTCAGTTTTATGATGGAAAGACTTTTCTGTGGTGGTGCCTTGGTCTGAGACTCTCTTATCACCACTGTTCGTTTGAACACATTCCTGCTACGGCCAGCTCACTCTATTCCTGTGTGGCTGGCCAGCTCACCAGGGTCCTGCATTTCCCATAATAATTCAAAAGAGGATGTTTAATCAGCATTCGTCATAAATTCAAAAAACCACACGTGGGCTTAATGTTCCCATCCAGGATAAGATGTGTCAGCTCTCGAAGTCTGGGCGCTTGAGTCATGGCTTTCCTTTCTAATGCAAAATACCCTGGATCGCTTCATTGCTGTCCATATGTGCATAAGACCCTTACTGGTTAGTGTTACTTTGGCAGAGCTGCCTTTCAGGATTTTTGGCATGCAAACACCTAGCTCTCATTAAAATTAATGGTATAGTCAGAAGCCTCATGTGAGGTCAATACCTTCCTATTCTGAGGTAACTTCACAGCACTCCAGGGAATTCTTAATGCCCCTCTTTGGAAGTAGAAAAGGCAGGAATGCTAACGCAGAACCATGACCTCATTTCTCGAGGCATGTTTAATGACACTAAAAATAAAGCTCCACTGACTCTGCCTACATGAGCACAAGGACAAGGGAAGTTCGGCTCTTGTCTGGCTTCCTGGGGAGAGAGTGTGGCCTCTACCCAGGTCCTCTGGGCCTGCCGAGTTGGCGATGCCTGTGTCTGAAGAGGGCAAGACATGTGGACAATGCCTCCGGAAACATCAGGCATCCCCAGTAAAGATAATTGCATTGGCTTGGGAGGAATGAGAGAGAGGAAGGGGTGTGTGCAAAGGTTATGTAGAAAACTTGGCAACTAGATGTCCTGGGCCCAGCACAGAACAGAGAGGAAGCCATGGGAAACAGGACGGCAGAGCGAAAGGACCCCGGGTGCGGATGAAAGCATTTGCTCGAGCTTGCTTTGTGTACATGAGAGAGCAAAGACTATTCTGGTGTGGACTGAGGATATTCAAAGATAGCTAAAAACAAGCAAGCAAGCAAGCAAACAAACACCTCACCAAAACAACAGCAATCACCGAATCCCCTGGAAAAGCCAGTACAACTAAGTTAGAATGTTTTGTTCGCAGAGAGATCCTGCACGTGGGGGTCTGAGGGTGGGATGGGGCAGTCTTTTCTTTCACAATAGCTATGGGTTTTAATTCCTTAAGACATTATTCCCACTATGGAACATATCATTTTAATGAATATAGGTTTCTTCTTTTAGACTAGTCACAATATTGCAAAAACTATTGTCATCCTCTAACTTAGAATACGTTTGCTACCCTGCAAAGGCGTCCCAAACTAATGAGCATCCACAGGTCACCTCCACTCCCGTGGTCCCTGGCAATCGCCCCTCTGCTTTCGGTTTATATGGACCTACCCATTCTGGACAGGTAAACAAATGCAGCCACAGAGTATGTGGCCATTCGTGACTGGATTTTTCATCTGGTGAAATGTTTTCAAAGTCATCTTTGTGGGCTCAATAGTCCACATAACTCTTTAAGCTTATTATCTTCCTCCAAGGGCCTCGAGGGCAAGAAGGACGCAGAGTCCTCGGCATGCTGTGTGCAGAGGCACAGCGTGTGGCAGCAGTCAGTCGGCAGAAATGCAGCTAGTCGTACAGTCCTGCTTACTGAGCATCTCTGGTGCTGTGGACTGACTTAATGTTTGCGTCTCCTGAAAATTCATGTGTTTCAGCCAGGCGGTGGTGGTGTACGCCTTTAATCCTAGCACTTGGAAGGCAGAGGCAGGCAGATTTCTGAGTTTGAGGCCAGCCTGGACCACAGAGTGAATTCCAGGGCAGCCAGGGCTACACAGAGAAACCCTGTCTCAAAAAAAAAAAATTAAAAAAAATTCATGTGCTTCTCGTCTGAACCTTCAAGGTAAGAGTGCTATTGGAGGTCATTGGCTGGATTTGGTTTTTCCAGAGTCTTGGTGCCTTGTTTAGAGAACTGAAACACACACAGGGGGATTGGGAGAAGCAGACAGACAGGCAAATACAGACAGAGACACAGAAAGACAGGGACACACAGAGAGACAGAAAAACAAAGACACCAAGACAGAGAGACAGAGAGGCAGCAAGAGATTTTATTAAGAGTGGCACGAAAGCATAAATTTAAACACTCTGCCAGGAAAAGCATTGAGCCTGGGAGAATGCTCAGGGGCCTTGGATATTACTGAGAATTTCTTTCTCAGAGTCCAAGACAAGGAGTTGACTACTAGGAGTATAGCTGCAGTGATTCTGTTTTGATTGGCAGGTTTGGGTTATATAGCCTTTTTTCCTACTGTGCATATCCCTTCCCATGATATCTCTGATTTTAATTATATGTATACACCTGTCATGGGTATATGATGACAAATAGAAGGTTTTCCTAAGATTCATTCAGGAGACATAGTTTGCCTTCCTGAGTATGTATCCCTGTCTTAGTTAAGGGTTTACTCCTGTGAAGAGACACCATGACTAAGACAACTCTTATAAAGGACAACATTTAATTGGGACTGGCTTACAGGTTCAGTTCATTATCATCAAGGTGGGAACATGGCAGTATCCAGGGAGACATGACACTGGAGGAGCTGAAAATTCCACATCTTCATGCAAAGACATACAGAAGACTAGCTTCTGGAAAGCTATGATGGCGGGTCTTAAAGACCACACCCACAGAGATACACCTAATCCAACAAGGCCACACCTACTCCAACAAGGCCACACCTCCAAATAGTGCTGCTCCCTGGACCAGGCATATTCCAACCACCACAATCCTCAAACCAGTGTAGGTCAGACCTGCCCCATGTCTCCTAATCCTAGAATATCTAGAAGCATGTTTGAATAGAAATGAGCATTATCAAGAGGTCGCTAAGGGGAGTTACCTATTTCCATTATTTAAGTCAAGCATGTGGCTTGATACAGGTGTGCGTGTGGGTCCCAGGTAACTAAGCTTTTCTTAATACTTGTCAGTCCCAGTAGGATTCAAAGGCAAGATATTTGAACAAGGTAATTAGGGTCAGATGAGTTTGTAAGGGTAGGGATCCTTGATGGTATTCGTACCCTCATAAGCAGGCCACAGACATGGCAAAGAGGCTATGTGGCTAAGTTGGGAAGAGATGAAAGGATGTGACCTTTCTTACATGCACTTTGACCTAGAACTTCTAGTCCTCAATACTGTGAGGGGTGCATAGTTCAGTGCATTCTGTTTGTGGTGTTTTGTGGGTGGCAACCCAAAGCAGACTGAAGCTCTGTGGCACATCAGGCCTTGTCAACTGCCCCTGTCTCCCTCCAGTGCACTTACACCTGAACATGTCAGCCTCGCTCTGGGGAGCACAGAGCAACCTTGTGGGTGATGTAGAAAAAAAAGAGGAACACACATATCTGAGGGTAGCTATGATGAGAGAGGGTAAGGAAAGGAAACTTCAGAAAGAAGTGGGGTTGCATTAGGGGTGTTACTGTTTTTATAGGATGGTAGAGGCAGCGTTCAGACTGTCAGTCAAAGCATGGTGCCTCAGTGTAGACAGAAGTTGGTCAGGGAATGGGAAAGGCCCAAACGGGGAGGCGCCCATGTGAAGACGATGGTTGAGGGAATGTGCTTTGGTATTCGAGACTTCAGGTGCCAAATGTGGTGACTGTGGTAGAGCCAGATCAGAAAGCTGGGGCCATGCTCAGTCTGGGAAGAGGAAGCCGGTGTGAAACAGTGATTGACCAAGACCATAGCACCAGGCAGGTAGCTGACTCTGTTTCTGCGTGATAGTCCACACTGGCTTTTCTCTGAAGCCACATCTTCCTAAAGACCCCAACTGCCACCACCTGCAGTTCTCAGTCACACTTTGGTGTGGACAGCAGATTGCCAGAAGGTTTTGCATGGAGTCACATGAACTCCAAATTGTTCACCCGGGAGGGCATTTATATCTGAATGTTCATCCACAAGGTGCTGTGAACAGAAAAGGATGCTGACCGTGCTGAGAGTGGCACAGATGGGGACTGGTAGGCCTGTGGGAAGGCAGAGGGAAGGTGTGGGCATGCCACAGCCCAGTGCACAGAAAAACCAGGCAGGGCCCAGCCTGCCTGAGAGAAGAGAGCCCTTCCTGGTTCTTTGAAGAGCAGGAGACTTACGGAAAGCTGTAGTGGAGAAGGCCGAGAAGTCAGATGTGTAACTTCACACTGGCCAAGGTGAAACTGTCACTAGGGACACTGGGCAGTACCAGGCCCCCTCCTTACTCTCATGGGTCTGGGTGCTGCCTGCATTCTATGTCTGGGACCAGTGGGGACATCCACGTGGCCTCTTCTCATCCACACATATCAACTGCATCTGGTACTGATGGCTTAAAGTCTGGCTGTTGGTCCTGCATTTGGTTTTTAACAGTTTGAACAGTTCGCGATGGCCTGGAGTCCAAAAGACTTACAGTGTGTGACTTAGTTAGGGTTTCACTGCTATCCGAACAGACACCATGACCAATGCAAGTTTTATAAAAGACAACATTTAATTGGGGCTGGCTTACAGGCTCAGAGGCTCAATTCATTGTCATCAAGGCAGAAACATGGCAGCATTCAGGGAGATATGGTTCAGAAGGAGCTGAGAGTTCTACATCTTCATCTGAAGGCTGCTAGTGGAAGACTGACTTCCAGACAACCAGGGTGAGGGTCTTAAGCTCACACCCACAGTGACACACCTGCTCCAACAAGGCCACACCTCCTAATAGGGTCACTCCATTGGCCAATCATATACGAACCATCACAGTGTGTTAAAAAAAAAAGCAACAATTACCATATACCACATACCAAAGCATGCACACACTTGTATACATACAATCTTGTGCACACAAGCTTCCTGTAGGAAAACTACACGTGAAATTGTTCCTCCTAAAGAAACATTGTGCTTAGTGGTGGCTTGTCTTCATTATCAACTTGAATGGACGTGGAGTAGCCTGGGATACAGACATCTGGGTGTATCTGTGAAGGTGGCTATAGAGATGTTTAGCAGAGGAACGGAGACCCACCATGAGTGTAGGCGGCACCTTCCCGTGGGCTGGAGTCCTGGACTGAATAAAAAGAAGGAAAGGGGGAAGCCAGCAGAACACCAGCATTCATCAGTCTCTGCTTCCTGCTTGTGGATGCAATGTGACCCGCTGCCACCATGCCTTTCCATCTATGACAGACTGTAACCTCACACTGTAACCCAAAACAAGTCCGCACCTTTTTAAGTTGCCTTTGTCTGGCATTTTGTCAAGTAATGCATACTTAAAAACAAAAAACTAATATTACACAGGGATAGACACCAGTTTGAAGAACTCCTCAATTAAGTAGGTAGTTAGACTATGGGGAGATTTTTTTTCACACAGAGATTTGTAATTGATATGAAACTTAATATTCCATTAAGAAACTTGAAGCATACAGAAAATTAGATATTCTGTGTGTATTAGTCAGGATCCCTAGAGTCGCAGAACTTATGGAATGTCTCTATATAGTAAGGGAATTTATTGGAATGACTTACCGTCTGCAGTGCAGCTAGCCCAACAATGGGCAGCGGTGAATGAGAAGTCCAAGAATCTAGGAGTTGCTGGTCCCATGAGACTGGGCGTTTCAGCTGGTCTTCTGTATACACAGGAATCCTGAAGAAGTAGGCTTCAACAGGTGGGCTGGGAAGCAAGGGCAAACAGGTGAAGAAGAAGGAAGTCTTCCTTCCTCCATTGTCCTTATGTATGCCCCCAACAGAAGGCATGGTTCAGATTAAAGATGTTTCCAGAGGACACAAACCTAAGCTGTTTACAGGCATGTCCCACCTTGCCAGGGCCTAAGCTTTTTCATGGCCACTCTACCTCAAGATCCAGATCAGAGGCCTGTATCTTCCAGCCTCAAGATCTGGACCGCAAATGTGCCCTCCATTTCTGGATTGTAGTCCGTTCCAGATATAGTCAAGGAGATAAGCAGGAATAGCCATCACACTGTGCAGCTGGGTGGGATTCTGCTATGATTGTCACCTCAATTTTATGTACTTTAAGCAGAGATTATGTAATGAGGCAAATTAAGTATAATGAACTGGAGTAGCTATTCTTAATTCCCTTGTATGGAAAAGTCATTCCTTTGCCCTTGGCCTTGGGGAAGCCATGTTTCCAAAGTCACCAACATCATCCTGCTGTTTTTTCAATAGGTTTCCTCACGGCCTTTGGGTCTCTTCACAGAGGACATGTATATCAGAGCAGCCTAATCCATGTAGACGTTGTCTGTTACTTTGCCATATTTCCTGGTATATATCTTGGCTAGGCAGGGGCAGCCTTCTTCTTCCTTTCTCAGCTCTCCAGCTCTGGCTGGTGAGACCGCTGCCTCCTCCCCAGGTGGAGACGGACAGAGTGAGGAGAGGTGCTCATTGAAGGAGATGGGAGGTTGGACAGTGTGACTTTGGCTGGGTTTGTTCTCGTCCTAGAATTGAAATAATGTTTTAAAAGTGGTCTCAAGTCTGTCATTTCAGGAGAGGGGTTAGAAAAATGCAATCTGCCAACATCCCGCCCCAAGGTGAGCTAAAGTCACCTGCAGGAAGTGTCCTCCCTCCCTGACGCTTTTGAAAATGGGTTTTATGATACTAGGCAGCTTTGATGGTTTTCTAGTCACTGCTTTCCGACCGTCTTGCAGACGCTTTGAAAGTATTTTTCCCCACGGTTTTCCTTCCATGGCAGCACTGAAGATGGCACAGTCAGATGATTAAGTTATCGTTACCTGTCACCTCTTGATAAACCTGTCTGCTACAAAGGCTGAGAAAGCTATCAGCCATGTCCTCTGCTTGCCTTAAAGATACAATTAGTCAGGTGACTCATGATCAATGTCTGATCTTCTGAGGCACAGCGGCACAGCCTCCCTCGTGGGCTTTTGGTCTCCATGGTTTCACATGCATTTTTCTTTGCCTTAAAGGTCGTTTCCTTTGCCTATGTGGCTTACACCTTTCACTCATTCTTAGGACTTCTTGGGATACCCATACTTCAAAAGAATACTGTTTTGTGTGGCGGCAGTGTATGTCCTGGACCGTGTGTAGGTTCCTGAGGACAGTGTTGTGGGGTCAGAGCTCTTTTACACGGGCTCTGGGATCACACGTCTCATCAGGCTTGCACAAGTCTTTCAGAGTTAGCTTCCGCACATCCTCACTTCTAATTTTCAAGGTAATGGCCTTGTGCTGACTTATAAGCAAAGAAACAACGATCAACTTTACGTTCATTTGTTCGTTTCTACTTAATTGGTGAGGGAAGAGGTGATGGTTCTCTACTATGAAGATTCGTGAGACTCAAGTCACAGACCCTCAATACACACCCTAGGAGTCGCTCTCCTCCTCATTCCAAGCAGAAGAAATACAAATATTTAAACTTGTTTTTTTTTTTTTTTTTTCAAATTTTCCGGGCATTGCTTTTTTCTTCCTTGTTTCCTCTCATAATCTCTCAGCCCTGTAGATCCCCCTAAAGGGCCAATCTGGTGGAGGCTTTTTCTCAACTGAAGTTCCCTCTTTCCCAATGATCCTAGCTTGAGGCTATTTGAATAAAAAAATCAAAGTAGGACACCCTCTTTCCCTCTCTCCCTGCCTCATTCTCTTTTACAGTCCCTCCTTCCCCCTTTTCTCTTTTCTGAGACAACCCCGCCCCCTTTCTCCTCCCCCTTCTCTCCCCCTTCCTCCTCCCACTTCCTCGCCTCCCTCTCCGGCCCCTCCTCCCTCTTCCCTCCACTCTCTTTTCTTTCCCTTTTGTCTGTATTCTCTCTATCCCCTTCTCCTCCATCGTCCCTCCCTCACCTTTCTCTGCCTCTCTCCCTCTTCCATTATCTTTTCCCCTTCCCTGTCTTTATCTTTTCCCTTCATCTTCCCCCTCCCTTTTTCTTGTCCCTTCCTTATTCCATTTCTGTTTCCCCTCCTTCCTCTTACCATCCATCCATCTCTTTGCCTTTCTCTTTTCCTTCCCTCTTCTCCTTCCTTCTCTCTCCTTTCCCTTCCCCACTCCTCCCTCTGTATCTTCTTCACTCTCACACTCCAGATCGCCTCACTTGCCTCTTCTTTCTCTTCTACTCCCCTCCCTCTCCTTCTTTCTTCCCCGCCCCTGCATTCCTCACCCAAGTCTCTCACTTCCCCTCCCTTCCTCCCTCTCTCCAGCTTTCTCCTTCTCTCCCCTCCATTACTCTCTTCCTTTCCATCCCTTCTCTCCTCCTCTTCCCTCACTTCTTCCTTTCTTTATATTCATTTCTTTCCCTCCTTTCTCTCTTCCCTTTCCATCCTATATTCTTTTCCTTTTCCTCTCCCTCCCATTCTCCTCTTCCTCCCTCCCTCCCTCCCTCCCTTCCTTCCTTCTTTTCTTCCTTCCAGTGCTTTCCCTTTTTCTTGTCTCCTCACTTCCCTCCTTCCTTCCTCTGTCCTCCTCTCTTCCCTCCCTCCCCATCCCTCCTTTTTTCTTCCCTCCCTTCCCCTTTCTTTCTTTCCCTTCCTCCCTTCCCTTTTCTATTTCCCACTTTTCCTCTTCCCTTCCTCCCTCCCCTCCTCTTTCCTGCTCTTTCCCTCTTTCCTCCCAGTTACCTCCACCCTCCCTCCATTTCCCCACATCCTCTCCCCTTTCCTTCCTCTCTCTGTTTCTCTTCCTGCCCGTTCCCTCCCTCACGTATTCCTTCCTTTTTCTTTTCTTCCATCTCCTGTTCTTTCCTGGATTCTTTTCTCCCCTTTCCTTCTTTCTTTTTTCCTTCCTTCCCCTCCTCCTTCATTACCCTTTCCACACTCTCTCCCTCTTATTTCTCACTGTTCTTTTCTTACCATTTCACCATTCTTTCTCTCTG
This sequence comes from Apodemus agrarius, assembly GCA_964023405.1. Taxonomy (NCBI): domain Eukaryota; kingdom Metazoa; phylum Chordata; class Mammalia; order Rodentia; family Muridae; genus Apodemus; species Apodemus agrarius. The sequence continues at coordinate 65,167,446 of OZ030013.1, read as the reverse complement.
TATCCTTTTCTTTTCTCCTATCACCCCTTCCTTGTCTGTTGTCTCTTCCCTTCCACCCACACCCCTTCCTTCCCTCTCATTTTCCAGTCCTTAGCCCTCCTCCCCTCCCTCCCCTTCAATCCCCCTCCTTCCCCTAGTACCTTTTCCTCAACCTTTTCCATGACCTCTCCCTTCCTTTAATCTCCACCTTTCATTTCCTCTTCCTCCACCTTTCCTTTATCTCCTTTGTTCTCTTCTTTCCTCGCTCCCCTCTCCCCTCTCCCTTTTCTCTTCCTGCCCCTCCCCTCTCCACCCATCCCTTCATCTTTCCATCTTCCATCCCTCCCTCATTTCCCCTCCATCTTTTTACCTGTCTCTTTCTGCCTCCATTTTTATCTCCCTCTACTTTTCTTTTCCCATCTCTCCCCTCTTCCCCTTCCCTCTTTTTCCCTTATTTCCTCTACTTTTAGCCTTCATCCATTTCTTTCCCTGTTTTTTTCCCTTGGCTATCCCCCTCCACGCCATTTTCCTCCTCTCTCCTCCTTTAACAATCTCCATTTCTTCTTCTGCCTCCCCTTTAAAACTCCTGTCCTTTCTTCCTTCCTTCTTTTCCCTCCTTCCCCTCGTGGTGGTTTTGTCCTCCCTCCCTCTCATCCTCTCATTTCCTTTCTCTCCCTCTTCCTTCTGACTCCCTCCTTCCTTTCTTGTGGTTTAAATAAGAATTGTCCTCATAGGCTCATGTGTTGAAATTCTTTGTCCCAAGTTAGTGGAACCCTTTGGGAAGTGTCCTAGGGTTTCAGTTGCTGCAGCGAAACACACTATAACCAAAAAGCAAGTTGGGAAGTGTGGTGGTTTGGCCCAGAGAGCGGCACTTTTAGGAGGTGTGGTCTTGCTGGAGGAAGTGTGTCACTTTGGGAGTGGGCTTTGAGACCCTTCTCCTAGCTGCCTGGAAGACAGTCTTCTCCAGGGAGCTTTAGACCAAGATGTAGAACTCTCAGCTCCTCGTGTGCCATGCCTGCCTAGACTCTTCCATGCTCCTGCCCTGATGATGATGATGGACTGAACCTCTGACCCTGTAAGCCTGCCCTGATTAAATGTTGTCCTTATAAGAGTCGCCTTGGTCCTGGTGTTTCTTCACAGCAATGGAAGCCCTCACTAAGACAGGGAGAAAAGGGTTTATTTAGCTTATACTTATACATCACTGTTCATCCTCAAAGGAAGTCAGGACAGGAACTCAAGCAGGGCAGGAGCCTGGAGGCAGGAGCTGATGCAGAGGCCATGGAGGGGTGCTGCTTGCTAGCTTGCTTTCCCTGGCTTGCTTGGCCTGCTTTCTTATAGAACCCAGGACCACAGTCCAGAAATAGCACCACCCACAATGGGCTGGGCCCTCCCCCATCAATAAGTAATCATGAAAATACCTGATAGCCAGATCTAATGGAGGCATTTTCTCATTTAAGGTTCCCTCTTTTCAGATAATTCCAGTTTGTGTGTCAAGCTGACACAAAACTAGCTAGCACAGGAAGGATTAGAAGGTGTGGCTTGTTGGAGGAAGTGTGTCACTGGGGGTGGGTTTGAGGTTTCAAAAGCCCTTACCAGCCCTTAGTCTCTCTCTGTCTCCCATCCCCACCACACCCCAACCCCACCCACCTCCTGTTTGTGGACCATCTGTGGGCACTCAGCTACTGTACCTGTGCCATGCCTCTTGCCTGCTGCCGTGCTCCCCTCTGTGATGTTCATGGACTCACCCTATGAAGCTGTAAGCAGCCCCCCTCCCCCGCCCCCCACAGTTAAGCATGTTCTCACGTTGCCTTGGTCATGGTGTCTCCTCCACCATTGTACACAGTGGCTAAGACACGTTCCTCACCGTCCTTTCTCTCTCCTTCCTCCTTTCACTCATGACTCCTCTCCCTTCCATTCCCTTATACTGCCTTCTCTTCCTCTTTCTCCCTTTCCTCTCCTTTCTTCTATTCCTTCCCTAACCTTCCTTCTGTCCACTCATCCCATCTTTCCCTTTGCCCTTCCTTAATTTTGTTTCTCCTTTCCTTCCTTATTCCTTGTCTGCCAGCTCCTTCCTCGTTCCTCCTCTCCTCTCTTCCTTTCCTCTTTCTTCCTGCTCTTCCTCTCTTTCTTCCCTCATTCCATCTCCTCTCCCTCCCACACTGTTCCCTTTTCTTCCATCATCCTTCTCTTCTTCCCCTCTTTCTCCATCCTTTGTTCTCTTCTCTTTCCTTACTTCCTCCTCATTCTTCTCCTTTCTTCATTCTTTCCTTCCCTTCCCCATCCTTTTTGTTCTTCTCTAGCTCTCTTTTCTTCCTCATTTTCTATATTCCCACCCTCTTCTCCCTCCCTTCTTCCCTCCTCCCTCCCTCCTTCCATCTTTCTCCCCTCTATCTAAGCCTCCGTCTTTCCCCTTTCTCCCTCCTTTCTCTCACCCCATTCCTTGTCCCTCCTATCCTTCAATCCTTTTCTCTTCTCTTCCTCCTCCTTCCCCTCTCCCTCTTTCTGTGCTTCCCCATATCCCCTCTCCTTTATTCTTCCTTTTTTTTTTTTTTTTTTTTTTTTGGTTTTTCGAGACAGGGTTTCTCTGTGTAGCCCTGGCTGTCCTGGAACTCACTCGGTAGACCAGGCTGGCCTCGAACTCAGAAATCCGCCTGCCTCTGCCTCCCAAGTGCTGGGATTACAGGCGTGCGCCACCATGCCCGGCTGTTCTTCCTTTCTTTATTTTTTATCTTTTCTTCTTATTTCTTACAATGTGAATGTGAAAACAAGCGTCATGTATGTTGTCTCCGGGTCCCTTTCTTCAATGCATGGAGTTATGTAAGCTCCACTTTATTTTTTTCAAGCTTCTAATTAAAGTTTTCTCCCAGAGTGGAACACTTCATTCAGATGGTCTTAAATGGCGTGTCCTGCTATGCGACATCACAGGGAGGGCTCGTCTATCACATGTCTACTTGTTTATTGTTCCTCTCCCTTTCATTACTTATTAAAATATGGATTTTCATGATCCCCACTAGCCCCACCTCTCCTGCATGAAAGGAGCTTGCAGGGTGGAGTTGGGCCTGTCTTTATTGTTTCCAACCCGCATCATTTTCAACTTGTGAAAACTCATTTTACCCTTCAGATTCATAAAGATCATCAATCAAGATGGATATCCCCTCAGTAGACTATGCATTGCCTATGTCCATGTGTGTGCATATGTGCTCAGATATATGTGCAAATGTGTGTGTAGAGGCTGCAAGTTTGCGTGGCTTGTTTTTATCCTTTATTTCTTCACATTTTTTGGGAGAACAGGTCTCTGCACTGAACTTGGAGGTCACTAATTGGCTAGATTGGCTGGCCAGTGACCTCAGAGATCTGTCTAACTCTACTCAGCCCCTGCCTTCCTAATCATAAACACCAGGAACAGCTTTTTATGTGCAGGGATGGGGAATCTTAATCCAGATCCTCATGCATACGTGACAAGCACTTTACCCACTGACCCATCTTCCCAGCCCCAGATTCCTAGTTCTCTGAACTCTTCTATTTATTGATGGCTTCTGTCAAAATAGTCACGTCATTTATTCAGGTGTAGCACACAACTTCACAAGGTGTGGTGGTACATACCTTTAATACCAGTACACAAGGAGAAGGGGCAAAGGATTCTCTATGAGTTCAAAAGCCATCTAGGTTTATGTAGTAAATGCTAGGCCAGCCAGGGATACATGGTGAATCTCTGTCACAAACAAACAAATAAGTCCCTTGTACATACAGAAAGCAGAACAACCACACACACACACACACACACACACACACACACATTGATAGACTAATGACTATCCTGTTGCCATTTTGCTACTTTGTCCCTGTCACCTGCCTGCTGCTCAAGTCTATCTTTGCGGCCTGTTGTATCTTATTGCTACCTGCCAGTCAATATGTAATAGGGAATCATTGGGAGATGACGCCTGTGCTCACTGCCCTGCTGCCTGCCTTTCGAGTCTCTAGCACCAAATCTTGACTGCTCATACTTATCAACCTCTGTAGTGTTTTTGTGCTACCTTAAAATATTGGGAAAGAAAGGAGGAAAACAGCTGAATACATACATGACCATGTCACCTATCCGAGCAGTTAGGAGGCAGAGGCAGAGGCAGAGGCAGAGGCAGAGGCAGAGGCAGAGGCAGAGGCAGAGGCAGAGGCAGAAGCAGAGGCAGAAAAATCCTGACACTTCAGAACTGCCTCGTGCTTTGTCTCAGCAAACAAAATGGAAAACCTATTTTAATATGGTGGTACACATAGGATAAGGTTTACCTTCAGACTCATTTTGAATTGTGCAGTTCCATGGCGTTACAGTCATGATCTTGTGTAACCACCAGCATGTTCACGTCCAGAGCTCTGTCTGGTAAAATTGCAGCCCTGTCTACTCAAACAGTTGCTTAGGATATTTTGTCTCCCTCCTTGGGTGTCCTTGTCATTCAGGAGTGTATCCAGTTGGGATACGGTAGATTCCATCACTATTATCTGAAGAAGCTGGTGACTCCTCAGTCTAGGATGCTGGCTCTGGCATCTCTTCTGAGTTCTGGATCTGCATTTGCACTGAGTAATGACATTGTGAGGTGTATCCCAAAGGTATTCTGCTCTAGGGGTTCAAAACTGCTTCTCTTGCTGCATACCTGATGGCTGAGGTCATTCCTTCCTTTCGGGGCTTTCACTGCGTGCCTGGGTCCTATTGTTCAACATCCTGCTTGGTGCCCAAAGAAAGACCTTATAGGAAGACAGAGGAATAGGGTATATCTTGAACTCTGAAGACTTTTACCCTGAAGATTTGTCTTGGGGTCTGGGTTGTACATGTCACATCACAGGTGCTGAGCATGGTGTTTGGGGAGGGGGGGTTGGGATGGGGGAATCTCACTTGATAAACAAAAATACATATTGTTTCCTGTTTGTTGATATTCCAAATGCATTCACTTGTATAGGCATATCTAATTTAAAAACCAAGTATTTGTCTATCAGGGTTTCTTGGCAGGATCTTTATACTGAGCTTCTGTATTTTTCTCTAATTGATGAAACTGACTCCTTCCAACAGCGAAACTAACATTATGGTCGCCTTAAGAGCTCTCAGGGTAGTTTTTACTTCTAATGATGAATTCTGACTCTATGAAAGGGAGCCAAGAGGAGTGGTGATTAATATCATTTTTCAAGGGTTAACTCTAAAATGGAGTTTTTATTCCATGAGAATATTTCAAATAACAATCAGTCATTTACTGTTACACCATGTAGCTTTTGCGTGGCTGTAATAGATGAGGAATTTGGTTTTGCTATTTTCATCAGGATCTGTGAGAAGTTAAGTGGAAGGGGGCATCTGGGTGAGGTGCAGCTTATGGGGTTGTGCCCCTCCTTAGTATAGTTGGTCTGGGTAGGGCCTGGCTGCTCTTCAGCAGTCACTTCTGGGTAGAGGGCGTTAGGAGAGGTGTGGCCTGGAGGGAGCCACTGGAGCTGCTCCTTAGTGAATAGCCTGGGAGAGAGGGGGTGGCAAAAACACAAAGATCCTGCCATCTAACAGGGCTCCTGGGAGGGGCGTGGCTTGGAGAGGGCGCGGGGCGGTCCTTAGCTGCCCGGGGGAATAGGGCGGGGTCGAGGTGGGGCTTGAGTCTCAGAACAGCCGCAGTCTGCGGGGTGTGTCAGAGGAAGGCGTGGCCTGAGAAGGGGGCGGACCGTCCTTTGCCTTCCACGAGAGGGGCGGAGCCGAGGAGGGGCCCGAGGCTCCTCCAAGAACAGTAGCGGCCCTTAGGGCGCGTCTAGGAGGGCGTGGCTACGCGGAAGGGCTGCTCCCCAGATAACGGTCCCAGGGCTGCGCATGCCTGCGGGCGACGCCTGCTCGGCCCTTTGCAGTCCCGAGCGCGCGGCGCGCTAGGGCTCGCTCCTCCTCCGCAGCGGCGCCTTCCTCTGCCCTTCTGCGGGCTGCGGCAGAGCGCTGCGGCTGTACAGGCCTCTGCCATGAGGATCCCCGCCTCAGGGCCAGTGGCGGGCCTCTCGGAGCGGCGGGGCTGGGCGTGAGGAGGAGGCCTGGGGAGCCCGCCATGGGGGACAGGTGACGAGACCCCGGGAGAGCGGGCGGGCGGGCGGGCCGGCCGCGCTAACCCCGCTGACCGTCCCTTTGCCTGTCGCAGGTGGGTCCGCGTGACCGTGCTCCGCGGCTGCGTGGGTTGCAGGACCGTGGCGGTGCCGGCGACCGCAACCGGGCGGGACCTCAAGGAGCGCATCTTCGCTGAGACCGGCTTCCCGGTGGCGGAGCAGCGGCTGTGGCGCGGAGACAGGGAGGTAGGTCAGCGCCGGGCCTGCCCTCGTAGATGGGCGCAGTCGCCTGCTGGCGGCAGGAAATTCGCCGGCTCCTGTCTGTCACGGAAGACTGATGCTCAGATGAGTCTATAGAGCTTTGTAAGTAGCTGGAGCAGAATGGCAAGAGTGTAGCTGTGGGTTGTTAGGGTTTTGTTTTTTTTTTGGGGGGGTTGGTTTTTTTCCACTTACAGTTTCCACATTTATGAATCATCTTCACTGCCTAAAACGAAGACACGATTTCTGATGGGCATTGGGAAGCAAGGAGTTTTTAAAATTCACAGACATCACCGTTGATAGAATGGGGCCATCATTAATATTTTTTAGTTTCTAAGTTTAACAAGAATAGTGTTTTAAAAACGGCCAGTTCTGGAGCCCTTTCCACCCCCTTTGTGGTTCTGGGGCTGAGACCTCCTATGGCATTGCATGTGCGGGGCAAATACTCCACTAATTTCTTTGAATCACAGAAACTTACAGCTGAAAAGGGTCTTCAGACATAACTTAATACCCAAACTGTTATTTTGAGAAGAAAACCTAAAAGTTCTGAAGTGCTAATGAATGACTTAGTCTACTACTACTACTTAGGAAAGTGAGAACATTTTACATGTTCAACTGTATTCTTAAATGATGGGGCAAATTCTACAGTTTTCATTGAAAGAGAAGTTTAAGTTTTATTGAAAATGATCTTGTTCATTAATTCTAATGTCCTTCCTTTCTTATGTGATAAAGACCATCATTTCCAGGACCTAAAAAGTCAAATAAAATTACAGGAGTAACTGGAGTGTCGTGGATGGTGTTTCTAGTTGGGTCTCCATACTGCTCAATTCAGAGCCCTCCATGGTGGTCTTGACTTTTTATACACTGGGTTGGTTTTCTGGTTTCCTGTACGTTAGACACAGTTCATTTCTGGTGCACCTGCTCTCATGCACCTCTATGGACAGGTCATTTCTTATCACATTCCTGGGTGCTTGCTGCTGTGCAGACAGACATTGGCTTGCCCAGGAGTTGCTGCAGAACTGCAGAGGAACACACTGTTATTGCTTTGTCTGTGACACCTTCATTCTTACCTGTCTTTATGGGTCCGCCCTTGTGTGTCTGTGTCCACTTTACTCCTGGGCCCACTTTGCCGCCCTAAATGAGTATACTAACATGACTCAGTTGTAGCTCGTGACATTGGAATAGTTTCTTACAGGTGCTTTTGCAAAACTCAGACTGGGGTGGTCGACATGGTCATATTGTTTGGGTTGGGTGGTTGGGAGGGTGAAAGAGATCCAGGTCCGTCACTGATCATGAGGTCATGCAGCTGTGAAGGTGAAATTGGAAGCATGGGGCGGGGACCTGACAACTGAACTTAATGCTGGGAACCCATGTGAAGCAGGAGGAGAGAGCCATCTCTACAGACTTGTTCTCTGACCTTTACACATGTGCCGTCATCATACACTCATACCACACCATACACACACCACACACACGTACACATACAACCACACACACACAATCGCACACACCAGACACGCCACACACACACATACCATATACCATACACACACAACACACACATACATATAATCGTACATACATACTACATGTACCAACACACACATCATACACACACTACACACACATACCACATACATACATACATATACACATATATATATATATACACACATACCACACAACCATACACACACACACACACCATACACACACATACAAACACATACCATATACATCTCACACACACAAACACACACATATATATACACCACACACACTACAAATAAGCAAATGAAGTGATGAACATACAGGACACTTTTAAAGGACAGAATTGTGACAATTGGTGTCACATGGACCTAAAGGAAGAAGAGAGGAGGTAAGCTAAGGCAGAGGCTTTGTGGAGCATGCTTGCAAAGCCTGGTGTCAGACCGGGAGAGCAAGGGTTCCCTAGCAGATGATAAAGGCAGCTCATTCTGGAAGAAGTGTGGCAGTGGGCTAGCTTTTACATGTGGTGCAGCTGATGGCGAGACAAAGAAGGCGTTAGTGAATGTGCATGATGGAGCCGTGGGTGACCCAGTCCTGCTTGCCACCGCATGTATATGTAACTCGGGCCACACATGTGTCAGGATCTGCTTTCCCATTTGGAAGTCCAGTCACTTCTAGGGTCTGTGACTGGAAAGACTGAAAGTCAGCTCACAACTGAATCAGAGAGAGGTCAGAGCTGAGGTGGCTGGTGCTCAGCCTTTCTCCCTTCTGTACTTGGGGAGTGTGTGGGAAGAGGAGTACTGCGCTCCTGTCCTGTGACCTCTCCACCCTGCTGAGCTCCAGAGGCTGTTCTGTGGCTCCCTACCTGCCACCTCATTTAGTGCACTGCAGAAACACTGTGTGTTGGCATTCTTCCCACAGGTGGACTTTCCCTCTCAGTCCCACGCTGCTTAGGACGTTTTAGATTGACATTATGAAATTCTGAATATGTTAGAGTGGGCAGCAGATGATAATAGACAGTAGGTGCAGATTTAGCTTTTCTCTTTCAATTCATCACAGGTGTGTCATGTCCCTCCCCTGCCCCCCAGATTTTGACTCTTGAACATGTCCCGGCATCATTGACATTTTTTTAAAAAGAAGAGGTGTTGGGTGATCTGCTGAACAGCTATATTATCATACTGTTTAATAATTTGGATAGAGTCACTGTTTGGTAGTAATTGAAGATGCATATCTCTGAGGTTTGTAAGGGAGAATGAGGCTGGTGAGACCAAGCTTTTAATGATTTTTATACTCATTTTAAAAACAATGAGATGGCACTTTGAATAGAAGCTACATTGCATCTGGAGAGAACTGGGACATTTTATTTGCTCAGTTGGAGTATCCAGGAGAGAAGGGAAGAGGGCCTATACTAACCCCCAAATCTTGGCACACTCCATAGGAGTTAGCACTGCTGAGGATGTCTCTCTAGCCAGCATGCTGTGTAGGAGTATCCCTGCCCTGTGATAGCAACAGAGAGTATAGTCTACCAGATTGTTCATTGCTGGACCTACAGTTATATCTGGTTAAGCACATACACTTACATTAGGTGTCTAGTTTCTTGTAGTTGATTCTCTTTAGAACCCGGAAACTTCATAAGTTTCCTTCCTTTGCACTTTCTGCCATTTTTTTCTCCCAGTGTACCTTAGTGATCCCAAATTGGACTAATGAGCACTGGTTTATGTATCCCTTCCTTTTGTAATTAATTGGATGGTTAATTGACTAGTGGAATGATCACCCGTGATGATGTAATGCTTATCTTTATGTTTGCATTTCATGCATATGTGTAACCTAAATATATAACCCAAACAATGTTTCATTTACTTTTGTTAGTTATGCCTGTTAAAAGGAGTTTATCGTTCTTTAGGTAATTAGCTGTGTAGCTTTTTTTCCACTCACTATTTCATCATTAGTATCCATCTAAAGTGTATATAGCTTGGTTGTTTAGTATTCATCGTTGTATGATATTTTGCCATGCAAATATAACATTTGGGTGATTTCAGACTTGGTTTTTGCTTTGTTTGTTTGTTGTTGTTGTTGTTGTTTTGGTTTGGTTAGTGGCAGTCAGAATTCTCATCTGTTTCTTTGAGCACCTGTGTAAGACATGCACTAGTTTTCACAGGATAGTTCCCAGGGCCAGCGACGTATGATGTGAACGTGCTTTATAACCAAGAACATACAGAAAATAAGGAGGTCAAATGGGAGATGGTCATTAAAACCCAGGAGCTGTGGAGCAGCTGCTGCTGGGAGTGGAGAAATGCCAGTTAGATGGGAGAGACTGGAGATCATGTGCTTGGGCCTAGAAGTAGCTGTAGAGGAGCTTTGTCCTCTGATCTGTTGCAGTTTCTTGGAGCTATACTGGATACCAAATACACATTGATATCATTGATTAAAAAGATGTTTATGTTAAGAATCTTATCCATACTTGAAACTGTGAATTTGGGATGAGTTGGGCTGGGGATATAGATCAGTGGGAGAGTACTTGCCTAGCATGTGAAAGAGAGGGAGGGAAGAAAGGAAGGGGTGAATTGTATGGTAGAAGAGAAGTAGGTTTGTTTTTATTTGTAATTATTTAAAGAAAATTCTAACTTAAATTTAGATAATTTAATTATTCCATAAAGATTTGAACTAGCATTCTGTTCTGCCCTCTGGAACGCTCCCATCAGAGCAACTTGTTTCTTGGTAAGGATAGTTAATAAATGTTACTTGAATGCAAAACATTTGAGGAGGTTTTGAAGTGACAGTATTGATGTTATTGAGACCATTTTTTTTTTGGGGGGGGGGTTCAGACTCCATCTTAGAAAACTTGACCTACGTTTAAACTCAAGTAAACTAACAGGCTGGTACCTAGCTCCAGTTTCCAGGTTACCCTCCAATATAACCTGAACCTAGCTCCAGTTTCCAGGCTACCCCCCAAAAGACCTGCATCTCCATGTTATTCCCCAACACATCCAGCATCTAGCACCAGTTTCCAGGTTATTCCCCAACAAATCTGCACCTCTAGGTTACAGCCCTCCATTCCAGGTTATTCCCCAACAAATCTGCACCTCCAGGTTACAGCCCTCCACTCCTACCCCCCCACCCTGCCCCCTGCCTAACAACCACCAATTAGGAGGAAAGCAGAAGTTAAGGTTAAGGTTTGGCTCCCAGCACCAGCCAATTATGCTAAAGGCCACTGCAACACCCCAATTAGATGCTTGCCAGGCTAGAGACAGCCCTTGGTTGCCATTTCCTATAAAACCTTGCTCCGATGAGTGTTCAGGGCTTTTCTTCACCAGAACCCTCCTGCGGGTCAGCCGTGAGTTAAGCCCAAGCTGGAGCTTGTAAATAAAGACCCTGTGTGAGTGCATTGGATCGGTCCTGACTGGTCTTTTGGGGTTCACGAACCCTTCCTTGGTACTACATTATGTTGCTTCTTCCACATTTTCTGTTCTCTTTTTCAGATACCTGATTGGATCAAGATTGGAGATCTGACTTCTAAAACCTGTCATCTTTTTATAAACCTTCAATCAAAAGGCTTAAAAGGAGGAGGTATAGTGTTGACTTTACCTGAACTATATGCCACAATTTAGTCCATCAATGATTGTATTTTAATGCAGAAGCACAGGGGAGGATAGTGGCGGCCAGCAGCTGGGGGTGACATGAGGAGGCGCTGGTCCAGGGGGATGTGATTTCAGCTGTGCAAAATGATGCGACCTGGAGGTCTGCCGCGCAGTGAGGCCCCGTTAGGACTGTGTCAGTGCTGTAATATGTTCCTAAGAGCTTGCTCAGGAGAGCAGAGCATGGTGCTCATGCCTGTAATCTCAGTACACAGGAAGCAGAGGCAGGAGGAGGATCTTTTGAGGCTACCTAGCAAGACCCTGTCTCAAAAACAATCAAGCAAACAAATAAACTAATAAAATTGTTAAGAAGGAATATCCTAAATGCTTTTCCACAAAAAGTATAAAGTCAAAACAAAAGGGATTTGGGAGAAACATTTGGAGGTGATTGATAAGGTATGGTAGTGATGATAATGATGAGATTGATAGTTTCATGGGCATATACTGACCTCCAAGTTCATGCACTAAGTATTTGTAATGTTTTGTATACACTTCAATGAGGTAGCCTGAACTAAAGGTTTTATTTTAAACTTGAAATGAGAGCATTACCGAATGCAGGGAGGGGCTACCTAAGCCAGAAGGAAATGTGCATGTAACTAGTTTTGTGATAAGTGAGAGAAATCTCTTGACATACTCTGCTTAGTCTTAATCTTGGTGATGATTGTGTCAAAATTAGACAAATCTGTACAGGTTGAGAATCCCTAATGCAGAAATCTCAAATAGGCCAAAGGCACCCGGCATGATGCTAACAATGAAAAGTTCAGTACTTGACCTCATATGACAGTTTATAGTAAAAACACAGGCACACTAAAAATTGTGTATAGATTGTGTATGGATTTCTTCTTTGGCCTTGGATTGCATCCTTAATATTTTATGAACTAGTGCAAATATTCTGAAGTCTAAAGAATGGAATGCTCTGGTTCCAGCCTGTGGTGATGGCTACTTCGTATAAGCACTCTATTGCTTTTTACTTAGGTGCATATTTTAAATTTTTCTTATTCTTATGAATTTTTTTTCTCCATTCTCCTCTTCCCATCTTCCTTCTGCCTATCTGAAGACGGCCTGGTCAGCTCAGGCAGGACAGTGCAAGCAGGACCTAGTTCCTAATCTAGTTAGTCACTGAACATCAGAGCCATCAGAGTATCAGTTACATTTGAGAGTAATAAGAATGTGACAAAAAGTGACATTATTTCTGGCTTGTTTTTCATCACAGGAGCAATAAACAGCACCAGTTATTTAATCACCTTAGAAAATAGCAGCACCTTTATCCGTCTGTCATGCTGCTTGCTGTTGAATTATCCGTTTGTGAAAGTGTGCCTTGGAAAGATCCTTAGAAACCTACTGTGTCGTTTAGCTAATGTCTTGAGCTTTGATAGCCCTGAATGGCTTTACTTCCCATTGAGCTGGTCCTAGGATTCTGTTGTGCCATACACGAAACCATGCAGCAGAGCCAGGTCACAGCAGGAGGAAAGTCACGAGATCCTATTTTTCTAAATCTTTTAAAAATATATTCTGCATTTTAGGTCGATTTGGTCAAACAACTCCACCGCTTGTTGATTTTCTCAAGGATATTTTAAGAAGATATCCAGAAGGAGGACAGATCCTTAAGGTAGGAGATCTGATAGAGTCCTGTGTGCTTTATCCTCAGTGAAGCACTGGGGTTTCGCATTTGGTCTAGATTTGATTGTTTTTCCTTGCCTCCACGGCCACAGTGCAGAGCCGAGTGGAGTAGATTTGAGAATACAGTTGGCGTGAAGGGAGGAGGGCTTGTGGGTACAGGACTACTCCGAGCTGCTGCAAGCTCACTCCCCTCACACACCAACCAGTAGTTCAGCAGCCTAATACCAGTCCATGTAGGGGTCAGGAACACATGCTTGTTTGGCCTCTGGGTTTAGAAGCTTGTTTTGTGAGAGAGTTTACTCTAATGTTTTACTTATTTATTTATATTTATAGACATATGATCACAGTATTTTTTTCTCCAGGATGGAATGGAATTCTCTTTGTAGTCTAGGTTGGCCTCAAGTTCATAATGCTTCTGCTTCAGTCTCAGTGCTGGGATTATGGACACAGCTTGAGATATATTCTTTAAGTATGAATATACTCACTAGTAGGAAAAAAATTAGGTGTCCACAAAACGGGGCAATGAAAGAAGATTTTGTGGAAATGAGGTGTTTAGTAAGAACCCTCCTTAATGAACGGGGGCATAGATCACGTATTGTGTGCCCTTCTTGGTATTCTCCTATTCCGTGTTTTAACCCTAATTTCTCTTCCAGCTTAGCAGTGTTTTGAGGTCTAGCAGCTCATATTGTCATGCGGAGACAGGCACAAAGGTTTTGCTGGCAGGGACTGTCTTAAGGGATACTGGAGTAGCTTCAGTGTGTCTTTCAGAATGCGAGCCAGTGACTCTCAGGATAGTGTTCATAGAAGGCCAGTGTGAAAGCTGGGTTTTTGTATTGGTTGCTAGAAAAATGAAGGGTATGATTATGGAGTTGTCATGCGGCTGGGGAGGACTGTGTGAGATGATCCACATGAATTCAGAGTGAGGATTCGGTTGTAGGTTACAGCAGTTGGGTCAGAAGTGAGTGAGTAGGAGCCTCACACCCACGGAGGATGTGCCGGGTCCGTCGCCTGGGATTGGCCTCCTTTGCTCTTCTGTGATGTGCTTATTGTAGCCAGTTCTATAGCATCTCTGTTCCTTGGGTATCTCAGCTAGGCTTAGTGGTCTTTCTCAGAATTGCCTGTAGCTCAACCTCACCTTCTAAGGTGTTTGCTAAAGTGGTCCAGATTTTGAGGAACTTGCTGCCTCCTGGAATCCATAGAGGTGATCCCCTAAGGGTTACAGCCTTGGAGGAGCCCATTATATCTTTACTTGTACAGGCTATGATTGGTGGTTGGGGCCTGGAACTTAGTGTTTTATCTTCGGTTGTTTAATTTTCTTAATCCCTGCTTCCTATAATGTGCATAAGTCATGAAGACAAACTCTATGAACTACTTTCATTATTTATAAGCTAGCACAGCATTCTACCAGTCATTTAGTTCTTACTGTCCACCCAGATTAACATCTTGCTCATTTTTAAAGACTTTCTTGGACTGAACAGAAAGGAAAGAGATGTGAGTCACTAACACACCTGTGAGAAATGGCAGCTGGGTAAATGGGAACCATAGCTGCTAATGGACGCGTGGGCAGTTAGACAAGGTGCAGGTGATAAGATTCAGGGTGAGATGTATGGCTGCTGGCCCAAACCTCCAGCCCTCCGTTTTTTGGTTCTGATTCTCAAACCCAGGGCTTCATATGTTAGCCGGGCACTGTACCCACAAGGCCTATGGATGTACTTGGTGACCCTGATAAGCCCAACCCCAGCTTGGCTGTTTAAAAGTCTCTTCTTGCCGCATTCTTTGACATTTGTACTCTTCTTGAGGCTTTGCCATTGGCATTGATTTAGAATCAGCTGAAGTGCTCTTTAATTTAGTGATTGCAAGGTACCAGATAAATAAGAAGGGCTTTCCCTAAAGTCAGATGTTGATGAGTTTGATAATATGGGTGATTTTGTGTGTGTGTGTGTGGGGGGGTGTTTCTAACCACCCGCATAGCCACTTAAGGGGGGTAGCCCTCAGTTTTCTTTGTTCTAAGTAGGAGCCTATTCAGGAATTTGTCCTGTGACGCTTTTCCATTACTATGCATATGAATATGTGCATAGTAAGGAGAATAAGGTAGGGGTGACTCTCCAAAGTTTCACTCAAGTTTCGATGATTGTTGGTGTATCTCTATGACTTGAATCTTATTTCAGCTGTTGCTTGCTTCTAGTTGACAGGAATGTTTTGTTTAGCCGCATTTTGGGTGGGTAGGACTGAGATGTTTGTTGAAGCCCTTGCCCTTTCCTTTCTAAGTCACAGATGTCTTGGCACCCACCAACTCCCCACTCTCCCTCCAACAAATGATCAATACCCTTTATGAATGGCTCTCAGCACTAAGATACTTTTGCCTCCACCATGTCAGGCTGTCAAGAGTATTGCCTATTAAGGGTGCATGTAGACTAATACTATTGAGTATCCTTGTTTCTAGGGAAAAAAAGGATTCTAAGATTATTTTTAGAAGTTTGGTAAACAATTGAGAACTAACGGTCTATTTTGGAAGCTGTTTAAGCATAAACTATCTCAGAATAATCTGTATAGAGCTTTGAATTAGAATACTGTTCCTTTGAACAAAGGCTTTGGGTGGACTTGTCCTACTTCCAGGATTTGTGGTTAGAGGTTAAATGATAGCAGTTTCAAAGGTGATTTGCAGATGTGCAAAGGTGATTTGCTGGGAAAGATGTCCCAAGTCCTGTATGTAGGAGCTACTTTCAATAGGAACCTAATGAGCTTAACTTTACCCATGGAGAGAGTGAGGTTTTCTTCTCTTTAATATACTCACGTTTTAGATATTTTAGGTAAAACAAAGTTAGACAGTAGATTGCTATACTAATGTCATTTTTGGTGTATTTCATGGTTAGGAATTAATTCAGAATGCAGAAGATGCTGGGGCCACAGAGGTTAAATTTTTATATGATGAAACACAATATGGAACGGAGACTCTTTGGTCGAAAGATATGGCACAATATCAGGGTAAGAATGAATTGGAGTAAATTTTATTTTTTATACTAATGGTGATTGTTAATGATTTACAATTATTTACTTAATAAACAGTGTAATTATCACTTGGACTTCTTGGCATGTTTAATTCAGGTGTTGGGTTTTTCCCTCTGCTTTTGGTGGGAAGATGTCTCTGCCAGTTGGTAGTATCTTTAGAGAGAAAAACATTAAAATTAAATGGCTAGCAATGCAATCACATAGCCGCCCACTCTTGTCAGTCAACTGTACTTTATATTATGAATGAGATAAAGGACACTGCCTCTATATAAATGTAATTTCTTTTGCATTTGGAAAGAAGCTGTAAGAAGCTCTGCTTTTGTATATTCTCTTCTTCTATAGGGCTGCCTGCCCTTCTGCTGGGGATGAGAACACAGAGCGGGAGGAGGGAAGAAGGGGAGGGGGAGGGCAGTCATGAGAGAGCCCTTACCTGTCCATGCTTGCCAGCTTGCTCGCACTCTGAAATGTGGAAAATGGGAATGTAACTTAGCTCAGCTCTGAAATTGGCAAATGATTGTGAATCCTTGCATATGATATGATGGACAGTAACTGTGAAAAAGAAGTCTCAGCTCATTTTCTTAGATATCACTGAGTGAAGTTTAAGTGACAAGACTGTGTTTTGTGAAGGTGTCACCATTGTTTATTGGATATTTAGCACTTATTGCCATGGTTACTGTCATTCTGACATTAGTTTTAAGACTTGGCAGTGGAATTTTGCTCTGGAAAAAGGGATGTGTATATTGTGGTAATATCAGGAGGCTGTACCCTGCTTCTGAATCCTGCTACCTTGCTGCCTCTAGTACTGTCCTCTAGAACCGTCCCGTCCTCTAGAGACCAGTCCTTCACTGGTGAGGGATTAGCTTGTATTTAGTTTCTTGGCTCTAATTTTATTATTTAATGTAGCCTCAGCAATGATGCTCAGTTTGCATTTGGGGGACTGCAGACCACATCCTGGTCCTACACAGCCCTGCCCATTGCACAGCCCCACAGGCAGTGACACACTGGGCAATCCCTCTGATCTCCATGTCCACCTGCTGAAAAACTAGTGACAGAAAGGGACATTTTTCTTCCTAGTTATTCTTAGGAGAAAATGGCAGCCTTGATGTGATGAGCTATCCTATGTCCCAGGTGTTCTGTGTTCGTTGTTCTGACACGCTGTGCAGGTGAGGTTGTAGAGCCCCCACGAGCATTTCTTAAGGTTTTTTTTTTTTCTTCCAGTCTTCATTAAAGAAGACATTGAAACAGCTGAGTGTAGTGATGCACACTTTCAGCCCCAGCACTCAGGGTGCTGGGTTTCTGTGAGTTCGAAGCCAACCTGATCTGGATAGTGAGTTCTGGGCCAGCCAGACCTCCACTTTGCATTCAACATCCCACCACCACAGCCACCACCAAAAGATTGAAATGGTCATTGACTGGTCCTCCGGTGGCTCAGGGATCACCTTACAAGGGGAGGTGGTGTTGGGGTCCCTTAAGCCTCACAGCCCGCAGGGGAGTGGGAGGTAAAAGGAAGAAACTGGAGTCAGCACCTTACAAGCTCTCCTGGCCACGGACCTCAGCGGGTTTGGTTTTGGTTTTTGTTTTTTTTCCCCTAACACATTTAAGCACAGAAAAACTTTGGGAAAAAAGAAGCTCCACAAGACTGTTCTCACAACAAAGCTTTAGAAACTTCCTAGCAGAGTAGCAAAGCACCTGTGGCCTTTACAATGTGAGTGAGTTCTGTTGACTGGTAAACAGTGCTCAGAGCAAGGGCCTGCTGAGGAAGGATTTGTGGTAAGCACAGGATAGATTCTGCTGATGGAGAATGCACAGGACCTGGGGCCTCTTTCTTAGGATGGGCTCTCTTTCTGAGAGACCCAGTTTAGGATTAGGGCCTAAACAATGCTCATTCATGATACTGGGGGATTCAGGAAGGCTGGCTCCATAGAACAGCCAAAAGGTCACTAGGTTGGTCGACAATACCCACTCCAGCTTTCTGGGTGACCAGGGATCAGTCAGTTTTCTTCCTTTGAAGACTTGTTTAATAAGTCTGGTTCTTCCAATTTTTTCTTAATCTGTGCCTTCTAGAAAAGTGAGAAGATTGTTCAAGCCAGAGGCATGAAAGTGTTTTCTGGACACAACAGGCATTATATAAACTGATGACAGCCAAGACTCCATGCACAAGCTCAAGCCTGGTAATCCATGATAGAATGGAGAGGTAGGGAGTCCCCCCTAACCCAGGATCTGAGCTCTCAGCTTTCCTGTTGAGTCTAGGAGGGAAGATGACTGTCCCTTCCCTAGTAGTGGTCTGCTGTAGTACTGCTAACTCTGCTGGGCTTCCTAATTCCCTTCTAGAGATCTTAAATTTATATAATTTTTTTCTAGATTCTGGCAAGAAATTCACTCCTGGGCCTGCTCTGTGATATTTCCTTTTGTGTCTGATATTTTTAGTGAAAAAAGAGTAGGCAGAACCATATAGTATTTGACCGATGCCATTTTATATTAGCTGTAGTTAGCTATTGGATATCAACAAGTCATTTATTACTCTTTTTGCATATTATGTAAAATTATATATGATATAACATAAAGATTAATATTATATTGAAGACTTACTGAATTATAATAGAAATAGCTGACAATTTAAGGCCTCTTCTCTGGTGTGTGCTGTGGTGAGCCTTTATACCACAGTGGATTCTTAACACTCCTGTGTGGGGAGGTAAAGCTCTCATGTTGGTATAGATGAAGAGTTGAGCCTGTGGCTGT
Source organism: Apodemus agrarius (assembly GCA_964023405.1). Taxonomy (NCBI): domain Eukaryota; kingdom Metazoa; phylum Chordata; class Mammalia; order Rodentia; family Muridae; genus Apodemus; species Apodemus agrarius. The sequence goes on along the minus strand of OZ030013.1, from coordinate 65,148,670 downwards.
AATTGGTAACATGAATCTGGTGACACCAGACCCCCTTGCCTCCTGAGTACTTTTTCACAGCTGTGTGCTTGTCCTTGTCAAAATAGTCTTTGCAGCCTTGATCAATTTCATGTCCTGACTTTGTTTTAAAGATAGCTGTTGCACTAATTAAAACAACGATAACAAAAACCAGACCAGGCCAACGTTTCATATTTAAAGAAGCTTATGGAGAGATGTTCTTTGGGTATTGGGAATCTCTATGTAGTTCATTAGCATGGAGGTTGCACAGGTCTAAGAATATACATATTATTGCTGTTATTCTTAAGCAACTTTTCAAAGGAAAACATTGATCATATTTAAATATTTAAATGACATAGTTGCTTATATTTAGATAATGTTAGGATTTCTGAAAACAGGTCCTGAAAGAGAATATTTGCTCAGAATTATAAATACAATATGTTGCTAAAGAAACCACTTTGGAGATAGTATTATAATTTCAAATAATTTATTTAAATATTTACCAAATTCAAGACTATTTAAATTGCACTGTCAATGCCTTCTATAGAAATCAAGTAAAGCAAAATCATATTCATACAATCCAAATATTTACAAGGTGGTTACTAACATTAGTAAGTAATTGATTTCTACTTCATGAAAAAATACAGTGACAAAGTTGTTTAGGTTGTAGGTTTTCTTAATAGATTGCTCTATACATCTAGAGAATGATCTATGCTTGTCATACTTTCAGTTTTGAATGGATGAGCTTATTCAGTATACATAAAAGTAAAAGAATAAATAGCAACAAATAGATGGGTGGGTAGGTAGGTAGGTAGATAGACAGACAGATAGATAGATAGATAATAAAGCATCAGGTCACTTGCTGAAAGCATCCAGCAGAAATTTATTGAGAAAGCCCTTTTAAGACAGCCATCTGGAGTTTCCAATAGAGCATCTGGGACAGAACAGAGTGTCCTCTTAGAATGGTGTCCAAGTAAAAGAACAAATAGCAACTACTAGAGATGATACCATCAGATTGGACACAAGATACAACAGAAAATGACTAGGGAAGACTAGACAATCAGACTGAATTCCCCACTGAACTTTCTCCCCATGGACGAGCTTCCCACAGTGGAAATGGCTTCTCTTTTGCATTGCAGAACCTTTATATCCTGGGATAACCAGTAGTGGCAGTGCTTAGAAACACTTTGCCTTCTAGCTATTTGCTAGGACACAGTGTTAGTATTTGTGTACTGTTTTGCTGTTTTTATCCCTCCCTGTCACAGTGTTAGGGGGACCCACACCATCCTCACAAGAGGCCTCGGAGAGGACACTGGCAGGAGCATGCTTGGGTCTGCAGTGGAAGGGGGCAGCACTGGTCCCAGACCTAGCTCCTTGATGAGCTCAAACAGCACAGATTGGTTTATCAGTCTGATGTGCACTGCACACATTTTCAAGAAATTCCACCTACAAGAAGTGATTTAAATATGTATTCAAAACAGTTTTCACAGAGTATGTGCACCGTGGTAATATCCTTGTTTGCTCTGTGTTTCTTGGTATTTAAGTTCTATATTCTTTTAATTTCTTCTTTCAGGACTTTTGGCAAATAATACATTTCTCTGGCTTTTAGCTCTTACCAAATTTGTTTTATTTTTATTTTGAAGACAACTGAAATAATAATGCAAAATTTAGTCACTGTACTCACATGTCTCTATTTTCTCATCAAATCAGGGTTTTTGTTGTTGTTGTTGTTTTGTTTTGTTTTGTTTTGTTTTTGTATGGATGAGTCTCCTGAAACAGAGCCGTCCATTCTGGTGTGCTCCTTGCTGAGTATCTGCTTGTGCATTTCAACACCCAGGCTCGGCTCTCTACGTGTACAACAATGCGGTTTTCACCCCAGAGGACTGGCATGGCATTCAGGAAATAGCAAGAAGCAGGAAAAAAGATGATCCCCTGAAGGTTGGAAGATTTGGAATTGGGTTTAATTCTGTCTACCATATAACAGGTGGGTATTGGGTGTGGGCAAGTAGGGAGTAGAGTCAGCCAGACTATAGATAAATGTTAGCAGATCTACTGTGTTATATTGACATTGATATGTTGTTTCATATTGACTATGTGGCATTAAAATAATATCGTTATAGAGTAAAATGTAGCTGTTACACATAAGTCTTAATGTTGTATTTATGTGTTCATCTTTTGGAAGATCACCTACAGGGTGATCTGAGTGATGGTGTGCTTGTGCATGTTGAAGCACACTGAGGATTGTACAAATGTAGAGACTATTCTGCAGGAGTTTAGAGCAGGCCCGTTGCCCATGTGTGTAGCTTAGTGTTATTTTGTCCCCTACTTGACAGTGAACACATCGATGTGAGCCATTTGCTGGAAGGCTCTTTTGCAATCTGGAGATTTAAGAACGCCACAGGTTATGCTTTTACAGTGTCAAAAGTCTCTCTGACTTAATTTCAGTATGGGTATGTGGCATTGTGTAGAGGGTCTACAGACAAATATATCCTACTTTATACTGTTGGCAGATTTAGTAGACAAAAGATTTGCTACTTAAGATGAATAAGCATTTAGGTGACTGTCACAACAGTACTTGCATTTGATAAGTACACATCTTAAGGAGGTGGCAGACTTTACTAGAGTTACACTGTGCATAGAGATTAGGTACTAAGGTCTGCTTGGGAGACAAAACACACCAGAATTGCTCATGGGAAGCCCTTTGTGCAGCACCATGGATAATAGTTTCTTTCAGTATGAGAAGTCTGACAAAGCCAGTTCTGCTGGTGTTGAAATATCACTGTCTTTAGTTGAAGAACAAAAGAAGCCATTGACATTAGTCTAGAGACCATGGGGTAAGATGTGGATCTTTAAGAACCGTAGCTATGTGCGTGAGTCCTCCCCCAGGAAGGCTCATGGCCCACTCACTGCGGGTCTGTACCTGCTCAGTTATGTGGCAGTGGAACAGCCTGCACCAATAAGTAAAATCTTGAATTTTGAGCATAGGTTGTGACTCTTTTCTTTCTAATTGGGCTTATGTGGCAGTGAGCACTGAGTATAAATATCTAAATAATGTTTATATCTTATACTTAATGAGCATTTAAAGATATAGCACAGATTTTCAACATGGAAGTTTCTATTATTGGCTCTTATTAGATTGCTTCAGGCCAGAAACTTTCAAAGTATGAAGTTACTTGTTCAAGAGTTTTATGTGTCAGACTATTTCTTATGTAATATTTTGATAGTAGTTATCATTTCACTATGGCTGCAGTTAGAGTTGTTCATTGGACTTCTGAGTTGGTCATGCCTTGGTTTTCAATTTTACAGATGTTCCTTGTATCTTTAGTGGTGACCAGATAGGAATGCTAGATCCCCATCAAACACTTTTTGGCCCCCACGAATCAGGCCAATGTTGGAATCTCAAAGATGACATCAAAGAAATAAATGAGCTTCCGGATCAGTTTGCACCCTTCATTGGCGTTTTTGGAAGCACCAAGGAAACCTTTACCAATGGCAGCTTCCCGGGGACATTTTTCCGTTTCCCTCTTCGCCTACAGCCTTCCCAGCTTAGCAGCAACCTCTACACTAAGCAGAAGGTTCTGGAGCTGTTTGACTCCTTCCGGGCAGATGCAGACACAGTGCTGCTCTTCCTGAAGAGTGTGCAGGCTGTGTCTTTACATGTCCGAGAGGCTGATGGGACAGAAAAACTGGTATTTAGAGTGACTGCTAGTGAGAATAAGGCCTTGAAACATGAACGGCCAAATTCTATCAAGATTCTGGGAACGGCTATAAGTAAGTATTGTAAGAAGACCCCAAGCAACAGTGTCACCTGTGTAACATATCATATAAACATAGCTCTAGAGGACGAGAGCACCAAAGACGCCCAGAAGACGTCTTGGTTGGTATGTAACAGTGTGGGTGGGCGGGGCATTAGTAGCAAACTGGATTCTTTGGCTGATGAATTGAAATTTGTCCCAATTATTGGACTAGCCATGCCTTTATCAGGCAGGGATGAAGAAAATGGAGCAATATCTGATTTCTCAGGAAAAGCATTTTGTTTTCTTCCTTTGCCTCCTGGTGAGGAAAGCAGAACAGGACTTCCAGTTCACATCAGCGGCTTCTTTGGCCTGACTGACAACCGCAGGAGCATAAAATGGAGAGAGCTGGACCAGTGGCGAGACCCTGCGGCCTTGTGGAATGAATTTCTTATTGTGAATGTTGTTCCCAAAGCATATGCTACTCTCATCCTAGATGCAATAAAACGCCTGGAGACAGAGAAGAGCTCTGATTTCCCCCTATCAGTTGACGCCATCTATAAACTTTGGCCTGAGGCCAGCAAGGTCAAGACACACTGGCATCCGGTGTTGGGTCCTCTGTTCAGTGAACTGTTCCAGCATGCTGTGATTTATTCAATTAGTGGCGAGTGGGTGAAGCTGGAGCAGGTGTACTTCTCAGAACTTGATGGAAGTTTAGAATCCACACAATCTGTGCTCAACTACCTCCAGAGCTCAGGGAAGCAGATTGCCAAGGTACCAGGGAACTTGGCGGCCGCTGTGCAGCTCAGTGCAGCCTCTGCCCCCTCCAGTGCACCTCCTGTGAGGAAGGTGACGCCTGCGTGGGTGCGGCAGGTCCTGAGGAAGTGTGCACACCTGGGCAGTGCCGAAGAGAAGCTTCATCTTCTGGAATTTGTGCTTTCCGACCAAGCCTACAGTGAGCTGCTTGGGCTTGAGCTGCTGCCTTTACAAAGTGGGGCTTTTGTCCCCTTCTCTTCGTCTGTCTCTGATCAAGATGTTGTTTACATCACCTCAGAAGAATTCCCAAGGTAGACACTGGTTCATCTAGGCAGTAGGGGGCTGTCTTTTTCCAGAGTTCTTTACTGCCAAGTGTCTGTGTGGATTTTGTGGATGGGTGAGGCATGAATGTTAAAAGATACGTTTGATATTTTAAAATGAAAAGGCATTCTAGCAGTTGCCGGTTCCAAGATTACATAAAAGCTGGGTTTAGTGCCTTGTATTGGCAGCCCCAGCTGTTAGGGAGGCTTAGGCAGGAGGACCACTTGGACCTGGGAATTACAAGACAACATAGTAGTAATATCTTGTCTCAAAAACCAATTATTCTAGTAGCTATTTGTCAGATACAACACTGAAAACAATTATTATAAAGTGCTAATAGAAGTAAGTTATAATTACTTTGCTGAAGTTTAAATTAAAATAATACATTAAATAGCTATTTCTTTGTATTTTTAAGACAGTGCCATGGTGTGTCCCAGCCTAGCCTGGAGAGCAGTTCTCTTGCCTCAGGCACCTGCGTTCTGGGGTTGCGTGTGTTCATCAGCGCATTTGGCTTCAGTAACTAAGGGTTTTTATAGCTCAGGGTATATATTGTTAAATACTTAGACTGTTTTTTAATTTTCATGGTGTATGATGCCCTCATATTTTAAAGTAAAGCCTAAAGCAAAGTTTGATGTGTACTATAATTTACATAAAATAAAATAGCAGGTTTAACCGGCTTGAAATTATATGGTGGATGTTTTTAAACCATAGAATCGTTGAAATTGTAACTGCTATGTACTTCTTGAATTCTAGGTCCCTTTTCCCAGGTCTTGAAGCAAGACTTATTTTGGAGAACTTGAAGCCTCACCTTCTAGCTGCTTTAAAAGAAGCTGCGCAGACCCGAGGTATTATAACTCTTCAGTGCTATTCTGATGGTTTTGGTTGTGAGCCTAACCTTTATTGGCTGAGCTGTCTCTCCAGCTCTCAGGGCTTTTCTTAAACATTCCTCTTTCTGAAAATACAAATAGCTTTCGTAAGGTTTCTTCTAATAACTATCTATTTTAGACCTATACATCTGGGTCCATATTGCTCAGCCTAGGAGAATTGTTCACTTTGAGAGGTGCCAGGAGCCATTCTAGCATCTAACAAGGATCTAAGGCAATGCACTGAGAGCCTCGTGCCATAGCTCTTGGTGGTGGGCATTTGCAGGAAGTGTATCTTAACCTGCACAGTGCCTTTTGTTTTTTTCCCCCCAATGCTTGCTAGTTCTTTTCAGACCCTCCTATCCTCAGATCTTGCAGTATGTATGATAGCAGTGAAAGTGATTGTTAATTTCACAGATGAGAGGGAAAGGTTGGGCTCAGGGTTTTCAAGTGAGTGTAGACCAGGATTTCTGCCCTGTCTCCCTTGTCTGCTATCCCACATCCTGCAGAGTTATAAGTGGCTAGCTCCCAGATGTGACCAACTTCCAGGAAATGTGTTCCATCCAATTCCAAGACTACCAGGGAAGGGGACTAGAAGACCTAGGAAAGCTATAAATGCCCTTAATTGTGAATGACTTTTAGGAAACGACAGTAATTTGGAGGGAAAATTACCATGGTTCTGACTCTATCTCCCAACTTCTGCAAATATTCTATCATGTATAAAACTGCTGTCTGGACTTTTCCTAAGTTAGACATTTGGCCCCAGATTTCAGAATTTGTCTTACCTGGGAGTTTATTCTTTGTGATATGTCTTAGACAACACATGACAATAATAACAAGGAAAAAATTGTTAATCATTTATATTTTTATTCATTAAGATATGCTTGAAAGGATTTGTAATTTGTCAGGGCAATGAGGTTGGAATTAAAAGTGAGACCAAGAATGAGCCTATAAATGTTTCTTGTCACCAGGGTTTGTGCCTGTGAGACTTGCAGGGATACTGCCTTCCCACATCCTACTGACTCATTGTTGTGAATTGTTCTTTTTAAGAAAGCTATTGCAGTATTTAAAGATGGGTTCCCACTGATCCTTCTACCCACCGTCCCCTCTCTTTTCTCCTTTTTGTGTCAAGGTGTATTGCTTTATGCCAGTGAGGGTTGGGAAGAACTTAGCAGCAGTCACTGTATATCTATTTGCACAGTTACAGCAAGGCAGGCCACTTAAAATTCTTACTGTAATAACATTTAATAGGCATTCCTATGAGGACCAGATCATATTGGCAGAAATGTTAGTCCAGTCCAGTGCCTAGCACATAACTTCCTGCACGTGGAAGCCGTTGTAATCACTTTAATTGGAGATCCATAATATTTTAGAATCAGAATGTCAGCCATAGCCCTCTCCTTTTCTCTTGCTTCTCCCTTGTGTGACACCTTTAGAAATGCTGTTGTTATCTATCCTTGAAGTTTACTCCACAGTGAACCATTGGTTTGTCATCTTTGTTCTGAAATTGTAAGTTTTGTCCAACATTTTGTAGAAACTTTCTGTTTGTCCTTCTGTCTCTGGATCTGCCACTGTTGTACTGTAGGTCCCATACTTTCATGTGACGTCACTTCACTTTTAGAATTAACTGTTGCTGTGGCACTCACTCTTCATGTGATGTGACACTCAGCTGCTGTGGATGAGTTAGATGGCTTTCCATGACTGAACTTCCATGATAGTGATCAGCTGTGGCTCTGAACGTGTGTGATTGTGAACTGCTGTTTTAGTGGCCTCGGTCCATTTGGGGCCCCCCTCTGTTCTAGTCTTGGAAGAGCACAAGCTCATGAACCTGAATGCTTCCTAATTTCAGAAGAGCAGTGAGACTGGTCAGACTTGTCTCCACTGTATCACACACTGTATAACACACTATATAACACTTTAAGGTCCCTGCTCAGTCATTGTTTTAAACCTGTGTGAATACTTTCTCCTATCTGTACTTACCTACCTACACATTTATTTTGCTGAAAAGACTTATTTCCATCTTATACTTTGTCCTTTAACTCCTTTGTCTGTTCTTGGTGATTGAATTCAAGGCTTCATGCAGCTAGGCAAGTGATTTACCACTGAGCTACATCTACAGCTACTCACTTTTAGTTCATCTTTCAAGTGAGTGATGCATAAAAAAGAAAAATTGCATGTTTATAGGGTATCATGTGATATACACACTATGTAGTATTCAGATCAAGTTAACCACACCTGTCTTCTTAAATATTTTCCGCTTCTTGATGGAGAATCTTCAAGCTTTTTGAAACATACAATATATTATTTTTATCCATAGTTACCCTACTATGCAATAGTACCCAGAACTTCTTAACCTGACCTGTAACAATACCAACTGACCAGCCTATCTATGTGTCTCACACAGTCCATGCCCCCTCTCCCTGCATCTGGTAACCACAGAGGAAGCTTGGGAGGTGGTCGTGGGCTTGATATTAACATAGAAGTGAAAGGCAGCTGGGGAAGAAGTCCTGTTCTAAGGCTCACAGTGAAGCCTGCTGGAACTTGAGTCTGTCTAATGCTATGTAGATCCAGTATTGGGAAGGCCATAAAGACTTAGGTTATCTTCCTGGGACTGGGTCTCACTATAGCAGACTCCAGAGTGACACTTGGGCCTAGCTTTCCTGGAATGCTTCCTAGTAGATGGAGTCTTTGCCCAAGTATGGGGGAGGGGTGCTGAGGCAGCTCGTGAGCCACACAGTAAGTGTGACTCTGCGGGCCCTGAGAGGTATGTAGGTGTCTTAGTCAGGGTTTCTATTCCTGCACAAACATCATGACCAAGAAGCAAGTTGGGGAGGAAAGGGGTTTATTGAGCTTACACTTCCACACAGCTGTTCATCACCAAAGGAAGTCAGGACTGGAACTCAAGCAGGTCAGAAGCAGGAGCTGATGCAGAGGCCATGGAGGGATGTTACTTACTGGCTTGCTTCCCCTGGCTTGCTCAGCCTGCTCTCTTATAGAACCCAAGAATACCAGCCCAGAGATGGTACCACCCACAAAGGGCTCTCCCCCACTTGATCACTAATTGAGAAAATGCCCCACAGCTGGATCTCATGGAGGCACTTCCCCAACTGAAACTCTTTTTCCTATGATAACTCCAGCCTGCGTCAAGTTGACACACACAACTAGCCAGTACAATTGACCCCTTGTCAACTTGACACACCAACGTATCACTATTAAGCCTCAACCCTTACTTTCTTATTCATCCCCAAGATGTAAATAACGTAAAAAGTCCCACAGTCTTTACATATTAAAAGTTCAACCCCTTTAAAATGTCCAATATCTTAAAATTCCAAGTCTTTTAAAAATTCAAAGTCTCTTAACTGTGGGCTCCACTAAAATACCTTCTTTCAAGAGGGAAAAATATCAGGGCACAGTCACAATCAAAAAAGCAAAACTCAAACTCCAATGGTTCAATATCTGGGATCCAACTCACGATCTTCTGGGCTCCTCCAAGGGCTTGGGTCACTTCTCCAGCTCTTCCCATTGTAGCACACACCTTGTCTTCTAGGCTCCAGCTGCCTGTACTCCACTGCTGCTGCTGTCCTTGGTAGTCATCACATAGTACTGGCATCTCCAAGCCTCAACTCTTTTGCATGACCCCTTCAGTCCTGGGCCATCAATTACAACTGAAGGTACACTTTCACCAATGGCCTTCCATGGCCTCTCACAGTACCAAGCCTCAGCTGTTCTTCATGATGCCTTCATGCCTTCAAAAGCAGTACCACCTGGGTGACTCTTACACAGTACCAAGTCCTGCTACAGCACGAGGCACAACCTTGGCTCTCTGGAACACACTCTCTGTGCTCTCAGAAAACACTTCCCAGAAGATTTCACCTCAGTGATGCTGGTCTCTTCTTACTCACCGCTAATTTCTTAGCTCCAGCTAACCAGCATCAATAGTCCCAGTAACACAAAGGTTGACTTTAATGGTTTTGGTATCTTGTAACTCACAGCTGATTCTTCAGCTCCAGCTAACCAAAACCACAGAGTCTTCATGGCCCTGATAAGAGTCTTTAATCTTCCCTCTGAAATTTCACAAGCCAGGCCTCCATCTTCTGCACTGTTTTCAACATAATCTTCCAAGCTCCTCCACATCTCACAGAGGTCTCATTACTGAATGGACCATCTAGCCAAAGTTCCAAAGTCCTTCCACAGTCCTCCCCAAAACATGGTCAGGTTGTCACAGGAATACCCCACTCCTGGTACCAATTTGTCTTAGTCAGGGTTTCTATTCCTGCACAAACATCATGACCAAGATGCAAGTTGGGGAGGAAAGGGGTTTATTGAGCTTACACTTCCACACAGCTGTTCATCACCAAAGGAAGTCAGGACTGGAACTCAAGCAGGTCAGAAGCAGGAGCTGATGCAGAGGCCATGGAGGGATGTTACTTACTGGCTTGCTTCCCCTGGCTTGCTCAGCCTGCTCTCTTATAGAACCCAAGAATACCAGCCCAGAGATGGTACCACCCACAAAGGGCTCTCCCCCACTTGATCACTAATTGAGAAAATGCCCCACAGCTGGATCTCATGGAGGCACTTCCCCAACTGAAACTCCTTTTCCTATGATAACTCCAGCCTGCGTCAAGTTGACACACACAACTAGCCAGTACAGTAGGTAATAGCACGTGGGAATGGTCTTGGAGCTCCGTCTGGTTTTGGATGTGGATTTGGTAGTGGGCTTCAAGTCTAAGACTTTGTCTGAGTTCCTTCTTCCTTCTCCAGGTAGGAGACATTGTTTGCGATTAGCATCTTCTGTTGTTTGCTCTCCACAACCCTTAGAGCCCCTGTCATCTCCACTTGAAAAGCTCAAGGAAATAGAAGGTTTTCAATAACTTGAGATGCAGAGTTGTAGCCACAATTCTGTTTTTGTTTTCTTATTTTTTTATTTGTGAGTTAGATCATTTATGGCACAAATTACATGAGTAAATAGATGAATGGCTGAAGTTAGGTCACAGGTGACTAGTTGGCTTGGTCAGATGCTGAGGAGGGACCGGGCCTGCTGAGCTGGGTGGCACGTCAGAGATGGTGTTGTGTATTCTGTCTGGCCTCCAGCCTTCATGTCTCAGGGGACATGTTTTCAATGGTGACTCTGACACAACTTTATTATGATGAATACTGTTGAAGAGATGATGACCACACGTGCATGTATCCAATCTTCAGAAAATCTTGCATTTTTAATTGCTAGCCTCTGGCATCCAGATAGCTCTATCCGACACAGATTTGTGGAGATGTTTGAGACTACCATATTCATAGCTACATGCTGGAGAAAAGGAGCATGTGCTAGGAAGAGTATTCGAAGCCCACCTTCTCGCCCTTATTCAGGCCACCGCCATTTCCTCCTGAGATGCAGGCGTAACCTTGGTATCTCTCACAGCCATTCCTATTTCTCCAGCTAGCACAGTGCTGTGAGAACTTACCTTTCTAAAACCTTGCTTTTCCACCTTTTATCAAAAATCTTTGAAAGGCTTCTTGTTTTTCTCATCTAAAAAATGTCAAAGTCCTTGGCGTTGTCCACCAGGCTTTTTTACTTCCTGATTCTATTTTTTTCTGTGCAGTATGAAGGTGTGCAGTACACAGGAATGCTAAGTGTTTGCTGGTACCCGTCTCCTTCCGTGGGTTGCTTTCCCCCTGATCACTGCTGACATTTAAAGACTTATTTTTCTCCACTAGGCACAGACATCTGATTTTTCCCCTGTGCACCCCTGCTTCATCTCGTTTCATGCAACCTATGCATGCCTTTATAACACAGCACTACACACCTGCACTCGTGGAGCTACTTGTGATCATTTCTCTAATCTGCCTTCCTCGTCAGATACAGACAGGCCTGAGCAAGTGTCTAGGTGTTTATTTCCAGCACTCCAGCACTTGGTACTGCCTGACTGACAAACACTGCTGGTGAGGTAGTTATCCCGATGAGACTTACAGTCTCTGTCGTAGTCCTGAAATTGAGTCCAAGGTACCCTGGTGCACAGGCATAGTCCACAAAGTGGTATACATGATAAAATAAATGACGTGCCTTAGGCATAGAAGGGTTAGTTGTCCATGGGGGTAATTCTTACAACTTTGTGATTATTGATCGTCACAAACAAGCAGTAGGAGTGTTTGATAAATTCACCTTTTTCTTATCATACTGAGAATTACTTTGTGTAAATGTTAAAGTACTTATAAAAATTCTATTTTTCCCTTTCTCAGTTGCTTCTAGGCCCTCTGTTTTATGCTAACAGCCTGTGAAAAATCCTGTAGTTAGCTTTCAGGTTGCTGTGAACACAGTGTAATCTGTGCTTAGAAACATGCACTCCCCTTCTTTGCTATTTTCTGAACTAAGGCTCAGTTCTTATATAGTTTAGGGTTAATTTGCATCAGAATAGATCTTTAAATCTTAAATGCAAATACTATTTGGAGCTTTGTTTGCACCTTTTCTTTTGCATATTGCTGTGGAGATTCTGCAGACAGCATTACTGTAAAATGCAGAGTAATTTCTGAAGTGGCTTGTGCAGTATTGACTGTTCTGACCTCTCTAAGCATGGATTTAATTATATTCTAGCTCAGCAGCTTCTCTGGGGATACTCAGGTAGGATCGCTGACTGACTGTTGTGTTCATTAGAAACCTGATTGATTTATTTACTATTTATTTATTTATTTATTTATTTATTTATTGTCATTTGTTGGTGTGATGAATCCTGTGTTGTTTTGTTTTTAACCCAACTAGCTAGAAATTCTGTCAATTTTTTTTTCTTTCCTGCTGGAAATAACTTTTAAAGGAGAGAGGAAACTACTAATACAGGCCTTCGTTGTTGCAAACACTGATTTTCTAAAAAAATTAAAAAACACATTTAAATGACTTGAAAACTTTCATAATTATTTAGTCTCAAATAAAAGACACTTGTGAGATTTGTAATTAGACTGCATAAATGGGAGACGGCGGCGGCATGACTGCTTTTCTGTTATGCACACACATGCGCAGAGGAGAAATGAAGGAGGGGAATGCATTCTGGAAACTGTTAGGACTGTAGCCCGGAGACTGGTGTGAGTAGCAAGCCCCTGTCCAAGCTACAAGGAGCACTAAAGTGGCCAGTCTCCTATCGTTAGGATAGTCAGCTGATCTCACAGTACCAACTGTGCCATTTTATCCATTTCCCATCCTTTTTGTTTTGTCTTAATAAATTCCTTTATTATTATTTTCCAAAGTTCATGTGTTACTTGGAAATTTAAATGATTCAAGATTTGCTTTATAGAAATTGTTTTTATATGTATTCTTTGAGGCAGATTATACATTTATACATATATAAAATTAGGAACTATTAGAGTGATAATTTCTATCAACATTAAAATTGGCTTCTACTTCATATTAAGAGTATCTAATGCTTTATCAATAGCCCTTGTATTGGGAAAGTGTAGTAAAAGAGGCAGCAGAGTCATGATGTAAGTGGCTGTCCTGTTAACGCCTGCCCTAGGGACTGTCCATTTTGGTTACCGAATCTCTGTTGCTATAGATCAACAAGCCCAAGCCAAGCCTGATAGTACAGGTCTGTAATACCAGCTGTTTCGAGACTAAGGTAGGAAGATTATACAAAGTGAATTCAAGGCCAGTCTGGACAACTTAGAATCTATGAAAAAAAAAGTAAAAGGAGGGTTGGGATATCACTCAGTAGTAGGGTTTTTGCCTAACTTGCATGAGACCTGTTGTATTACAAGAAAAGCAACAACCAAAGGCCAAAGCCAAGATGTCCAGTATCAGTGCAGACTTTCTGGGAAGCAGTTGGCCCATTAGAGCTAGAATAAGATGCTTCCAAAAGGCCCAGGGACCAACAGCACCACATCTAGACATGCGTGCAGGTGGAGTCCTGCCTGGCCGGCACTGGGCTGCCTTTTCCTTTACTGCCCCCAAGCCCCCACACTGGTTTTTTCTTTTTCTTCTTCTTCTTTTTTTTTTTTTTTTTTTTAAAGATGTGACTAAGAAGGGACTAGAAGGAGAGGAGGGACAGGATACTGTGGTTGGGATGTAAAAATAATAATAAAAATTTTAAAAATCAAAAAGAAAAAAGATGTAACTCATATATAGTACATCATTTAATTGGACTCTTCTTGTCCATGTGTATTTACAAGGACTTGAATTTCCTGTATAATGGCACAGTATTAGGACTCGCCAACCATCCAGGCTGCCATTGTCACTATGGACCCAAAAAGCAAAAGAGCTTCCTTATGCTCAGCACCTGCATTTAGCATTGCCTAATGGCGTGCATCTCTGAAGGAGTTCACTTAAAGCATTTGGAACTAAAACAGTATTGTTAAATGAATTTTTACACCAACTGATATTTCTACTTTCTGACCACATTGCATTTATTCTCGAGGTTAACAAGGCTCATAGACATGGGAATAAATAGAAACAAAAATGGCACAGTCTCTGAGTAGAGACTGGTTGTGTTCATATTGTTTCCAGTATCATACCTGGTAATAGTTTGCTGTCCTTGGGAACATTGTTTTCAGAAGCATAGTTAAATGTGTGAAAGCCACAAAGCCCACAAGTCATTTACTAAAATGCCTAAAAATTGTTTTGCTCATCCTAGTTGAGGTGCTTTAGGGGCCTTCTAGTGGGGGGCATAGAGATGCCTGTGTGCACATTTATACTTCAGGGATAGACACTTAGAACTTAGGACTCAAGCCTGAGTGGACTTCCTGTGCTTAGATCTGTGCCGCTCCGCATTTTCTCTCTCCTTTACTTCCTATTGTTTTTCCAGTTGAGCATGACTGATGTGTTAGTTGCATGCTATGTGTGAGGTGTGTGAGTTTTGACATTTTATTTACATATTCATACCAAGTAATTATTCTAAAGGTAAGTATATGTTTTATAAATTGCCAAATTCTATGTAAGGTTATTGGGCAGGATTATCTATAAGATGCATGTGATATGGCAATTTACATGGAACACACATGATCCATAGTTAAAACTTTGCTTTCTGAGTATTCTGAATTTTAATTTTCAACATTTTTATATCTATAAAATTATGTCTTCACTTATGACTTAGATATTCAACATAAGCAGTTCTATTCAGTAAGCACTTGAGGGAATTATTATAAATTAAATTTAATTCACTCCATAGCCCAAAGAAACTGTATTGATTTATATTACTAGCATTTTCACTTTAAAAATATTACTTAAGATATTCTGTTACATGACACAGAAACTGAAATGTTTCTGAATCTGGATGTCATCACTCCACTGAAGTTTCAAAAATGTGTCTTTGCTGAGATTTCTATGACAGTGGTTTGAAAATAGCATGACAGGTAATGTTGGGATAGAAAGCAGAGACTTTGAAACAAAGATGTCCTTTCTTGATTAAATCATGCCAAAGTAAGGTGAGGGAAACGTGGGAATGAGATGAAAACAGTATCTTCAATCTCAAGTCCAAGTGCCATCTACTTTGTACGGAAGAAGGTTAGCGTTTAACCCTGAAGTCTAAATGCTCACCCAGGAGTCTCCAGACCTTCCATTAGAAGGCCTGTACTGCACCTCACATGACATTCTCAAGGAAAAAAAGTTACATACAGAAGTTCCAAGAGCCTGAGGTATACCCCTCAGAGGGATACTGTTAGAGTCTTTCCCAAATTTGCTCCTGGGGAACTAGAAGTTATTTACACATAGTGGAAAGATAAACGTTAGTTTTCACAGAAGTGATTTTGAGATGTTTTTATTTTCCTGTATGGATAAATTCATACATAAAGCAATGTGGTTACTTTTTTATTTTGTTGTTACTGATGTTAAACATCATAAATACTCTGACATATAAAATACATTTTAAATAAATGTTAATTTCTAGGCAATCTATTAAGATAAGCAACTGTTCCCCCAAGAAGAAAGTATTTTATTAGTCTCCTAGTTTACAGGCTTTCAGAAATAGTTGTTTTGGTAGGGAGAATATCTGCCCTTACAGAGACACCCACATGTTCAGTTATGTTCCCCTGAAGCATTTCTGTGAAGTCCCCCACTTCTGCAGAGCACACTTTAAATAGCAACCTTGGAGAAACTGTACCTGTGCTCTAGAATAGTCTGCTTTTCCAGAATAGTGAGTTCAAGCCCCTAAGACAGTAACTGACACCCAGTTGCATATCTGTTAGAGACTGAAAGGAAATTCCATGAGTCACTGCTACCCACATAACACCAGGAAGTGTTAGCTTCTGAAATGGAGACTCCAGCTTCTGTGCTGACTTTGAGCCCTTCTTCCTACACAGCCACGCAGGTGAGGTGCTGAAAGTACAAAACAACCCTAAACACATTTGTGTTGTATCTGCTTATTAATGTTTACCCATTAAATGAAAAAATATGTAAATTTTATCTGCACTTTTGGTACTTTTACTTGTGGACAACTAAACATTAAACATTGTTTGTTGTTGTTGTTGTTAGTGATTCCATCTGCAGAACACTAGGTGTTTTTTGAATTCATATTTTATGACTTTTGTATATTTACAAAAGTATTTTAGTCTACTTATACTGGATATTTGCATTTTCTTTAAGCAGCTTTCTAGTGCATCTTAAATTTGAGACTAGAAGAGTTTAAAGTAGAATTGTACATAACATTTCTGTGTGTGATCTACAGGAAGACCATGTACTCAGCTGCAGCTTCTAAATCCAGAGCGATTCGCACGTCTTATTAAAGAAGTAATGAATACATTCTGGCCCGGTCGGGAGTTGGTAGTTCAGTGGTATCCATTTAGTGAAGACAAACATCACCCACCCATTTCATGGCTTAAGATGGTTTGGAAGAATCTCTATATACATTTCTCAGAGGATTTGACTTTATTTGATGAGATGCCACTCATCCCCAGAACTGTACTAGATGAAGATCAGCCGTGTGTGGAGCTCATTAGACTCAGGACCCCATCAGTCATCATTTTAGATGATGAAACGGAAGCTCAGCTTCCAGAATTCTTAGCAGATGTTGTACAAAAACTTGGAGGGATTGTCCTGAAAAGACTAGATACCTCTATTCAGCATCCGCTTGTTAAAAAATACATTCATTCCCCACTACCGAGTGCTATCTTACAGATAATGGAGAAGATACCCCTGCAGAAGTTGTGTAATCAAATAGCCTCATTACTTCCAACCCACAAAGATGCTCTAAGAAGGTTTTTGGCCAGCTTAACTGATGTCAGTGAGAAAGAGAAAAGAATAATCCAAGAACTGACAATATTCAAAAGAATTAATCACTCATCTGATCAAGGAATTTCCTCTTACACAAAATTAAAAGGATGTAAAGTTTTGGATCATACTGCCAAGCTTCCAACAGATCTACGGCTATCAGTTTCAGTAATAGACAGTAGTGATGAAGCCACCATTCGTTTGGCAAACATGTTGAAAATTGAAAAATTAAAGACTACAAGCTGTTTAAAGTTTGTTTTAAAAGATATTGGAAATGCATTTTATACACAGGAAGAGGTAACACATCTTATGCTGTGGATCCTTGAGAATCTATCCTCTCTTAAAAATGAGAATTCAAATGTGCTTGATTGGTTAATACCACTAAAATTCATTCATATGTCCCAGGAGCATGTGGTAGCAGCTGCTGATCTCTTTGATCCTGATATAGAAGTACTAAGGGATCTCTTTTATAATGAAGAAGAAGCCTGTTTCCCACCTGCAATTTTTACCTCACCAGATATCCTTCACTCCTTAAGACAGATCGGCTTAAAAAATGAAGCCAGCCTAAAAGAGAAAGATGTTGTACAAGTGGCAAAAAAAATTGAAGCTTTACAGGTCAGTTCCTGTCAGAATCAGGATGTTCTCTTGAAGAAAGCTAAAACACTCTTACTGGTCATGAATAAAAACCATACACTCTTGCAATCTTCTGAAGGCAAGATGACATTGAAGAAAGTAAAATGGGTTCCAGCCTGCAAGGAAAGACCTCCAAATTATCCAGGTTCCTTAGTCTGGAAAGGGGACCTCTGTAATCTTTGTGCTCCCCCAGATATGTGTGATGCAATGCATGCAGTTCTAGTGGGCTCCTCACTTCCTCTTGTTGAAAGTGTCGATGTGAACTTGGAGAAGGCGCTCGGCATCTTCACAAAGCCTACTCTCAGTGCTGTCTTAAAACACTTTAAAACTGTGGTTGACTGGTATACTTCAAAAGCCTTTAGTGATGAAGATTACTATCAGTTCCAACATATTTTGCTTGAAATTTATGGGTTCATGCATGATCATCTGAGTGAAGGGAAGGATTCTTTTAAAGCCTTGAAATTTCCATGGGTTTGGACTGGCAAAAACTTTTGTCCTCTTGCCCAGGCTGTGATAAAGCCGATCCATGATCTGGATCTTCAGCCTTATTTATATAATGTGCCTAAAACCATGGCAAAATTCCACCAGCTGTTCAAGGCTTGTGGTTCAATAGAAGAGTTGACATCAGATCATATTTCCATGGTCATTCAGAAAGTTTATCTCAAAAGTGACCAGGAGTTGAGTGAGGAAGAAAGTAAACAAAATCTTCACCTCATGTTGAACATTATGAGATGGCTATATAGCAATCAGATCCCAGCAAGCCCTAATACACCAGTTCCTATTTATCACAGCAAAAATCCGTCCAAACTTGTCATGAAGCCAATTCATGAATGCTGTTATTGTGACATCAAAGTTGATGACCTCAATGACTTGCTTGAAGATTCAGTGGAACCAATCATTTTGGTACATGAGGACATACCCATGAAAACTGCAGAATGGCTAAAAGTTCCATGCCTTAGTACAAGACTGATCAATCCTGAAAACATGGGGTTTGAGCAGTCAGGACAAAGAGAGCCTCTTACTGTAAGGATTAAAAATATTTTGGAAGAATACCCTTCCGTGTCAGATATTTTTAAAGAACTACTTCAAAATGCTGATGATGCAAATGCCACTGAGTGCAGCTTCATGATTGATATGAGAAGAAATATGGATATAAGGGAGAATCTCCTGGACCCAGGGATGGCAGCTTGTCATGGACCTGCTCTGTGGTCATTCAACAATTCTGAATTCTCAGATTCAGATTTCATAAACATAACCAGGTTAGGAGAATCTTTAAAAAGGGGAGAAGTTGACAAGGTTGGGAAATTTGGTCTTGGTTTTAATTCGGTGTATCACATTACTGACATTCCCATCATTATGAGCAGAGAATTTATGATAATGTTTGATCCAAACATAAATCATATCAGCAAACACATTAAAGATAGATCTAATCCTGGAATCAAAATTAATTGGAGTAAGCAGCAGAAAAGACTTAGGAAATTCCCCAATCAGTTCAAACCATTTATAGATGTATTTGGCTGTCAGCTACCTTTAGCTGTAGAAGCCCCTTACAGCTACAATGGAACTCTTTTCCGGCTGTCATTTAGAACACAGCAGGAGGCAAAAGTGAGTGAAGTTAGCAGTACTTGTTATAACACTGCAGATATTTACTCCCTAGTGGATGAATTTAGTCTTTGTGGGCACAGACTTATCATTTTTACTCAGAGTGTAAACTCAATGTATTTGAAATACTTGAAAATTGAAGAAACCAATCCTAGCTTAGCACAAGATACAATAATAATTAAGAAAAAAGTTTGCCCTTCCAAAGCACTGAATGCACCAGTTTTAAGTGTTTTAAAAGAAGCTGCTAAACTCATGAAGACTTGTAGCAGCAGCAACAAGAAGCTCCCCACTGATGTGCCAAAGTCATCTTGCATTCTTCAGATCACAGTCGAAGAATTTCACCATGTGTTTAGGAGGATTGCCGATTTACAGTCACCACTGTTTAGAGGTCCAGATGATGACCCAGCTACT
The DNA here is from genome assembly GCA_964023405.1 of Apodemus agrarius. Lineage (NCBI taxonomy): Eukaryota > Metazoa > Chordata > Mammalia > Rodentia > Muridae > Apodemus > Apodemus agrarius. Next base: position 65,129,177 of record OZ030013.1, on the reverse strand, counting down.
CTCTTTGAAATGGCTAAATCTGGCCAATCAAAAAAGCCATCTGATGAGTTGCCACAAAAGACAGTAGATTGTACCACATGGCTTATATGCACATGCATGGATACAGGAGAAGCCCTCAAGTTTTCCTTGAATGAAAGTGGAAGAAGATTAGGGCTGGTTCCCTGTGGGGCAGTAGGGGTTCTTTTGCATGAAACCCAGGAGCAGAAGTGGACCGTGAAACCACACATAGGAGAAGTGTTTTGCTACTTACCTCTGCGAATAAAAACAGGGTTGCCAATTCACATCAATGGGTGCTTTGCTGTTACTTCAAATAGGAAAGAAATCTGGAAGACAGATACAAAAGGTCGATGGAATACCACATTCATGAGGCATGTCATTGTAAAAGCTTACTTACAAGCACTCAGTGTCTTACGGGACCTAGCCACTGCTGGTGAACTGACTGATTATACTTATTATGCTGTGTGGCCTGATCCTGATTTGGTCCATGATGACTTCTCTGTGATCTGTCAAGGATTTTATGAAGACATAGCTCATGGGAAGGGGAAGGAGTTGACCAGAGTCTTCTCTGATGGGTCTATGTGGGTTTCTATGAAGAATGTGAGATTTCTAGATGACTCTATACTTCAAAGAAAAGATGTTGGTTCAGCAGCCTTCAAAATATTTCTGAAGTACCTCAAGAAAACAGGATCCAAAAACCTCTGTGCTGTTGAGCTTCCTTCTTCAGTAAAAGTAGGATTTGAAGAGGCTGGCTGTAAACAGATACTGCTGGAAAATACATTTTCAGAGAAACAGTTCTTTTCAGAAGTCTTCTTTCCTAATATCCAGGAAATTGAAGCAGAACTTAGAGATCCTCTGATGAATTTTGTCCTAAATGAAAAACTTGATGAGTTCTCAGGAATTCTCCGTGTTACCCCTTGTGTTCCTTGCTCCTTGGATGGCCACCCTTTGGTTTTACCTTCAAGATTGATCCATCCTGAAGGACGTGTTGCAAAGTTATTTGATACTAAGGATGGGAGATTCCCTTATGGCTCCACACAGGATTACCTCAATCCTATTATTTTGATTAAGCTTGTTCAGTTAGGCATGGCAAAAGATGATATTTTGTGGGATGACATGCTAGAGCGTGCAGAGTCCGTAGCTGAGATTAATAAAAGTGACCATGCTGCTGCTTGCTTAAGGAGTAGTATTCTACTAAGCCTTATTGATGAGAAGCTAAAAATTAGAGATCCTAGAGCAAAGGATTTTGCTGCAAAATATCAAACAATTCCCTTCCTCCCATTTCTAACAAAGCCAGCAGGTTTTTCTTTAGAATGGAAAGGGAACAGTTTTAAGCCTGAAACCATGTTTGCAGCAACTGATCTTTACACAGCTGAATATCAAGATATAGTCTGTCTTTTGCAGCCAATTCTCAATGAAAACTCCCATTCCTTTAGAGGCTGTGGTTCAGTGTCATTAGCTGTTAAAGAGTTTTTAGGTTTACTAAAGAAGCCAACAGTTGATCTAGTAATAAACCAGTTGAAGCAAGTTGCAAAGTCAGTTGATGATGGCATTACATTGTACCAGGAAAATATCACCAATGCTTGTTACAAGTACCTCCATGAAGCAATATTGCAGAATGAAATTGCCAAGGCAACAATTATTGAAAAGCTAAAACCATTTTGTTTCATTCTGGTTGAGAATGTATATGTTGAGTACGAAAAGGTTTCTTTTCATTTGAATTTTGAAGCAGCACCATACCTTTATCAGTTACCTAACAAGTATAAAAATAATTTCCGTGAGCTTTTTGAAAGTGTGGGTGTGCGGCAGTCGTTTACTGTTGAAGATTTTGCCCTAGTTTTGGAGTCTATTGATCAAGAAAGAGGTAAAAAACAAATAACAGAAGAGAATTTTCAGCTTTGCCGACGAATAATCAGTGAAGGAATCTGGAGTCTCATTAGAGAAAAGAGACAAGAATTCTGTGAGAAAAATTATGGCAAAATATTACTGCCAGATACTAATCTGCTCCTGCTCCCTGCTAAGTCATTATGCTACAATGACTGTCCCTGGATAAAAGTAAAGGATTCCAGTGTTAAGTATTGCCATGCTGACATACCCCGGGAAGTAGCTGTAAAACTTGGTGCAATACCAAAGAGACATAAAGCCTTAGAAAGATATGCATCCAATATCTGTTTCACAGCTCTAGGTACAGAATTTGGGCAGAAAGAAAAACTGACCAGCAGAATTAAGAGCATTCTCAATGCCTATCCTTCAGAAAAGGAAATGCTGAAAGAGCTTCTTCAAAATGCTGATGATGCCAAGGCCACAGAGATCTGCTTTGTGTTTGATCCTAGACAGCATCCTGTTGACCGAATATTTGATGATAAGTGGGCCCCACTGCAAGGGCCAGCACTGTGTGTTTACAACAACCAGCCATTTACAGAAGACGATGTTAGAGGAATTCAGAATCTTGGGAAAGGCACCAAAGAAGGAAATCCTTGCAAAACAGGACAATATGGAATTGGATTCAATTCTGTGTATCACATTACAGACTGCCCTTCTTTTATTTCTGGCAATGACATCCTGTGTATTTTTGATCCCCATGCCAGATATGCACCAGGAGCCACATCAGTTAGCCCTGGGCGCATGTTTAGAGACTTGGATGCAGACTTTAGAACTCAGTTCTCAGATGTTCTAGATCTTTACTTGGGAAACCACTTTAAACTGGACAATTGTACAATGTTTAGATTTCCTCTGCGTAATGCAGAAATGGCACAAGTTTCAGAAATTTCTTCAGTTCCATCATCAGACAGAATGGTCCAGAATCTTTTGGACAAATTACGGTCTGATGGGGCAGAACTTCTAATGTTTCTCAACCACATGGAAAAAATATCTATTTGTGAAATAGATAAGGCCACAGGAGGTCTGAATGTGCTTTATTCAGTAAAAGGCAAGATCACTGATGGAGACCGGTTGAAAAGGAAGCAGTTCCATGCCTCTGTAATTGACAGTGTTACTAAAAAGAGACAGCTCAAGGACATACCAGTTCAACAAATAACCTACACGATGGATACTGAGGATTCTGAAGGAAATCTGACCACATGGCTCATCTGTAACAGATCAGGATTTTCAAGTATGGACAAAGTATCCAAGAGTGTTATATCAGCTCACAAGAACCAAGATATCACCCTCTTCCCACGTGGTGGAGTAGCTGCCTGCATTACTCACAATTATAAGAAGCCCCACAGAGCCTTCTGCTTTCTGCCTCTCTCTTTGGAGACAGGGCTGCCATTTCATGTGAACGGCCACTTTGCTCTAGATTCAGCCAGAAGAAACTTGTGGCGTGATGATAATGGGGTTGGTGTTCGCAGTGATTGGAATAATAGCTTAATGACAGCCTTAATAGCACCTGCGTATGTTGAATTACTAATCCAGTTAAAAAAACGGTATTTCCCTGGCTCTGACCCAACATTATCAGTTTTACAGAACACACCCATTCATGTTGTAAAGGACACATTAAAGAAGTTTCTGTCCTTCTTTCCAGTTAACAGGCTGGATCTGCAGCCAGATTTATATTGTTTAGTAAAAGCACTTTACAGTTGCATTCATGAAGACATGAAACGTCTTTTGCCTGTTGTTCGGGCTCCAAATATTGATGGCTCTGATTTGCACTCTGCAGTCATAATTACTTGGATCAATATGTCTACTTCAAATAAAACTAGACCATTTTTTGATAACTTGCTACAGGATGAATTACAACATCTTAAAAATGCAGATTATAACATCACAACTCGAAAAACAGTCGCAGAGAATGTCTACAGACTGAAGCACCTGCTTTTAGAAATTGGTTTCAACTTGGTTTATAACTGTGATGAAACTGCTAACCTTTACCACTGCCTTGTAGATGCCGATATCCCTGTTAGCTATGTGAGTCCTGCTGATGTTAGGTCCTTCTTAATGACTTTCTCTTCTCCTGATACTAATTGCCATATAGGGAAGCTGCCTTGTCGTCTTCAGCAAACCAACCTAAAACTTTTTCACAGTTTAAAACTTTTAGTTGATTACTGTTTTAAAGATGCTGAAGAAAGTGAGTTTGAAGTTGAGGGACTGCCCCTGCTCATTACACTGGACAGTGTCTTGCAGATTTTTGATGGTAAACGACCCAAGTTTCTAACAACATACCATGAATTAATTCCATCACGTAAAGACTTGTTTATGAACACCTTATACTTGAAATACAGTAGTGTTTTGTTGAACTGCAAAGTTGCAAAAGTGTTTGACATTTCCAGCTTTGCTGACTTACTCTCTTCTGTGTTACCTCGTGAGTATAAGACCAAAAACTGTGCAAAGTGGAAAGACAATTTTGCCAGTGAATCTTGGCTTAAGAACGCATGGCATTTTATTAGTGAATCAGTAAGTGTAACGGATGATCAAGAAGAACCAAAGCCAGCATTTGATGTCATTGTTGACATCCTTAAAGACTGGGCATTGCTTCCAGGAACAAAGTTCACTGTGTCATCCAATCAGCTGGTGGTTCCTGAGGGAGATGTGCTGATTCCCCTGAGCCTCATGCACATTGCTGTGTTCCCGAATGCTCAGAGTGATAAGGTTTTTCATGCTCTGATGAAAGCTGGCTGTATTCAGCTGGCTTTGAACAAAATCTGCTCTAAAGACAGTGCATTAGTTCCTCTGTTGTCATGCCACACAGCAAACATAGATAATCCTGCAAGCATCTTGAAGGCTGTACATTATATGGTTCAGACTTCAACATTTAGAACTGAAAAACTAGTGGAAAATGACTTTGAAGCACTTTTGATGTATTTTAACTGTAATTTGAGTCACTTGATGTCCCAAGATGACATAAAAATTTTAAAGTCCCTTCCCTGCTACAAATCCATCAGTGGCCGCTATATGAGCATTGCAAAATTTGGAACATGCTATGTGCTTACCAAAAGTATTCCTTCAGCTGAAGTGGAAAAATGGACACAATCATCATCATCTGCATTTCTTGAAGAAAAGGTACATTTAAAAGAACTGTATGAGGTGCTTGGCTGTGTGCCAGTAGATGATCTAGAGGTTTATTTGAAACATCTTCTGCCAAAAATCGAAAATCTTTCTTATGATGCAAAATTAGAGCACTTGATCTATCTGAAGAATCGGTTGGCAAGCATTGAGGAGCTGTCAGAGATTAAGGAGCAACTTTTTGAGAAACTGGAAGGCTTATTGATTATCCATGATGCCAACAATCGACTAAAGCAAGCGAAACATTTCTATGATAGAACTGTGAGAGTTTTCGAAGTTATGCTTCCTGAAAAATTGTTTATTCCTAAAGAGTTCTTTAAAAAATTGGAACAAGTAGTAAAACCTAAAAATCAAGTTGCATTTATGACATCCTGGGTAGAATTCTTGAGAAATGTTGGACTAAAGTATGTGCTTTCCCAGCAGCAGTTGTTACAGTTTGCCAAGGAAATCAGTGTGAGGGCAAATACAGAAAACTGGTCTAAAGAAACACTGCAAAATACAGTTGACATCCTCCTCCATCACATATTCCAAGAAAGAATGGATTTGTTATCTGGAAACTTCCTGAAGGAACTGTCCTTAATACCATTCTTGTGTCCTGAACGGGCCCCTGCTGAGTACATTCGATTTCACCCTCAGTACCAGGAGGTAAATGGAACACTTCCTCTCATAAAGTTCAATGGAGCACAAGTGAATCCAAAGTTCAAGCAATGTGATGTACTCCAGCTACTGTGGACATCTTGCCCTATTCTTCCAGAGAAAGCCACACCGTTGAGCATCAGAGAACAAGAAGGCAGTGACCTTGCTCCACAAGAACAGCTTGAACAAGTTTTAAATATGCTTAATGTTAACCTGGACCCCCCTCTTGATAAGGTCATTAATAATTGCAGAAACATATGCAACATAACAACTTTGGATGAAGAAATGGTAAAAACTAGAGCAAAGGTCCTAAGGAGCATATATGAATTTCTCAGTGCAGAAAAACGGGAGTTCCGTTTTCAGCTTCGGGGTGTGGCCTTTGTAATGGTAGAAGATGGCTGGAAACTTCTGAAGCCTGAGGAAGTAGTGATAAACCTGGAATATGAGGCTGATTTTAAACCTTATCTGTACAAGCTGCCTTTAGAGCTTGGCACTTTTCATCAGCTGTTCAAACATTTAGGCACTGAAGATATCATTTCAACTAAGCAATATGTTGAAGTACTAAGCCGAATATTCAAAAACTCTGAAGGAAAGCAGTTAGATCCTAATGAAATGCGTACAGTTAAAAGAGTGGTTTCTGGTCTATTCAAGAGTCTCCAAAATGATTCAGTCAAGGTGAGGAGTGATCTGGAGAATGCCCGGGACCTCGCACTCTACCTTCCGAGCCAGGATGGTAGGTTGGTGAAGTCAAGCATCTTGGTGTTTGACGATGCGCCACATTATAAAAGTAGAATCCAGGGCAATATTGGCGTGCAGATGCTAGTTGATCTTAGCCAGTGCTACTTAGGGAAAGACCACGGGTTTCACACTAAGCTGATAATGCTCTTCCCTCAAAAGCTTCGGCCTCGTCTGCTGAGCAGTATACTTGAAGAGCAGCTCGATGAGGAGACCCCCAAAGTGTGCCAGTTTGGTGCATTGTGCTCCCTTCAGGGAAGACTGCAGCTCCTCTTGTCTTCAGAGCAGTTCATCACAGGACTCATTAGAATCATGAAGCATGAAAATGACAATGCTTTCCTGGCCAATGAAGAAAAAGCCATAAGGCTTTGCAAAGCTCTAAGAGAAGGGCTGAAAGTTTCCTGTTTTGAAAAGCTTCAGACAACATTAAGGGTTAAAGGTTTTAATCCCATTCCCCATAGCAGGAGTGAAACTTTCGCTTTTCTAAAGCGATTTGGCAATGCAGTCATCTTGCTGTACATCCAGCATTCAGACAGTAAAGACATTAACTTTCTGTTAGCCTTAGCGATGACTCTTAAATCAGCAACAGACAATTTGATTTCTGACACGTCATACTTAATTGCTATGCTGGGATGCAATGACATTTACAGGATCAGTGAGAAACTTGACAGTTTAGGGGTGAAATATGACTCCTCCGAGCCGTCAAAACTGGAACTTCCCATGCCCGGCACACCAATACCCGCTGAGATCCATTATACGCTACTAATGGATCCAATGAATGTTTTTTATCCTGGAGAATATGTTGGGTACCTTGTGGATGCTGAAGGTGGTGATATCTATGGGTCATACCAGCCAACATACACATATGCAATTATTGTGCAAGAAGTTGAAAGAGAAGATGCTGACAATACTAGTTTCTTAGGAAAGATCTATCAGATTGATATTGGCTACAGTGAATATAAGATAGTCAGTTCTCTCGATCTGTACAAGTTCTCAAGGCCTGATGAAAGCTCCCAAAACAGAGACAGTGCTCCCACCACACCAACAAGCCCCACAGAATTCCTGACTCCCGGTCTGAGAAGCATCCCTCCTCTTTTCTCTGGCAAGGAGAGCCACAAATCTCCCTCCTCCAAACACCACTCTCCCAGAAAGCTCAAGGTGAATGCTTTACCAGAAATCTTAAAAGAAGTGACATCAGTGGTAGAGCAAGCTTGGAAGCTTCCAGAATCAGAACGGAAAAAGATCATTAGACGCTTGTATTTGAAGTGGCACCCTGACAAAAATCCAGAAAATCATGATATTGCTAATGAAGTGTTCAAGCATCTGCAGAATGAAATCAACAGATTAGAAAAACAGGCTTTTCTGGATCAAAATGCAGACAGAACTTCAAGAAGAACATTTTCAACCTCAACATCCCGATTTCAGTCAGACAAGTACTCATTTCAAAGATTTTATACTTCATGGAATCAAGAAGCCACAAGTCATAAATCTGAAAGGCAGCAGCAAAGTAAAGAGAAATGCCCCCCCTCTGCTGGACAGACATACTCTCAAAGGTTCTTTGTTCCTCCCACCTTCAAGTCTGTGGGCAATCCAGTGGAAGCCCGGAGATGGTTAAGACAAGCCAGAGCAAACTTCTCAGCTGCCAGGAATGACCTTCACAAAAATGCCAACGAATGGGTGTGCTTCAAGTGTTACCTTTCCACCAAGCTAGCTTTGATTGCAGCCGACTATGCCGTCAGGGGGAAGTCTGATAAAGATGTAAAGCCAACTGCACTTGCACAAAAGATAGAGGAGTACAGTCAGCAGCTGGAAGGACTGACAAACGATGTGCACACATTGGAAGCTTATGGTGTAGACAGCTTGAAAACAAGATACCCTGACTTGCTTCCTTTTCCACAGATCCCCAATGACAGGTTCACATCTGAGGTTGCCATGAGGGTGATGGAATGTACTGCCTGTATCATCATAAAACTTGAAAATTTTATACAACAAAAGGTATGAACGTAAAGAAAAAAGCAGAGCCAGCTCTTGAGTGTTATAGCACAAACACAAATCTCTGCATTCATTCAGCTTCATCGCTAATATATAGGAATTGTGAAGCACACAGCAGAATGTTCTAGAAGCATTTTGAAGCTGTATGACTCCTGACAGAAACTGTAACAGAATTGAAAACCGATTTTGAAGATGGCAGTGAGCTGCAGAGTTTCCAGGTGTGTTTAAACAATTGGGTGGCACATTATTGAACTGCACTTTATCTAACCAAAGCTTAGCAGTTTGTTAGATAAGAGTCTGCACATGCCTCTTGTCAGGAGGGAGTTAATTTTGTTTTTAGACATGTTTTTGAAGTAGTTAAAGAAACACTGGACAGACTGATTTGGACATATGAGAGGAATTAGATTTGGGGGCCTTATTACTTCTTAAGTGAACACTTTTAGATGCATTATTTTCTTATCAGCTGGATCTGATTGTTAATTTGTTGCAGTTTCAAGTCTTTGGTTGGACATTTAAAGTGGTACAGTATTTAATCCTGACTATTACTTGACTAAGAGTGTGAATATGGTCCTTGGAGTGCACTGGGTGCACTTTCCATCCTTGTTTTAAGTTTTTATACCTGTGTTTGTGGGCTTCCTGACTCATGAAGATAACCTATGGAAGTCTCAGAGTGCTGGATCATACTACCAGAATGGCTTCTAAAACTGCTTCCCAACGTGACATTTAGCAAGAGAACATTGGAGTTTGTGTACATATTTTCCACAGATGTCATAATTTGTATAGTGTGGGTGAACAGGATGAAATCTTTTGTCTAAAGGTGCTGCAGTGAAAAAAAACCCCAACTGTCTTTCAGTATGGCACTTAGTGGGAATTTAAACATTTTACTTTATGCACATTAAAACTGCTCAAGTTGTTGAGGTGATATGCAGAAGTTTACAAAGGGAATTATCAGCTTGTACTGTCGCCATGAGTGATTGAGAACTGACATTTAATTTTCATAATGTTCAAGAGACCTAACATACATATTTAACATATTCTTTTGCATAAAGTCAAGAAAGGAAATAATAGGTTATGTAAGTGCACTGGCTGTAAATGATGCTAAATATATTTTATGCAATTAAGGGCTTACATACAGAACATGTTAGATTTTTTTTTTACTTCATTTGTAAAAAAGGAATGTTAATTGCTTCTGGATGTGAATCATGAATATTTCTGCTGTTAATAGTAAGTGCCATGATTTTAATAAAAAAAATGTATATAGAAAATCATTTTGACTGGTTATTTTTAAAACTTTTAAGATTTTATTTTTATTTTATGTGTATGAGTGTTTTGCCTGTGTGCATCTGTGTACCACCTGTATGCAATGCCCTCAGAAGCCAGAAGAGAACATCAGATCCTCTGAGACTGGAATAACAAATGATTGTTAGCCACCGTGCGTATGCTGGGAACTGGACCTGCTGAGCATCTCGGGTTATTTCTTGAGAAATACAGTTTGTTAGAAATCAGACTTTGTTTTCTCCTGTTAAGATTTTTGGTGTGCATGTTTATGTGTTCATCATGAGTTTGGGTATAGCCCTGTCCTGTATGTATTATGCTGGGATGTAGGTTTTTTTTTCATGGTTAACTGATGTCAAGTACATGATGTACACAGCCTTACTAGGTACTCACTGATTTGCTTAAGAGCTTGCTTCAACTCTGAAGGGAACAGAATTAGTTGATAGATATGTTGGGGCAGGTTTAAAAATAACTGCCATAGCCGGTATCTCTTGACAGTCTCTGTGTCTCAGGACAGCTGTGCTTGGTGCTGGTTCACACCTGAGCCCCAAGGTCCGGGAAACGTTTTGTCCTTCAGACTTCTGAAGTGAAGTGACTGAGGGCTAGCCATTCCATTGTGGTGCTAGCCCATTCTACTTTACTTATAATGTGTGCTGTTTTGGTGTTCAGATTCAGCACTTAAAACTTTGTCTGTCTGGCCTTGGTGATAGTTGTGTAGTTGAAAAGAAACCACAAATGACACAGGTCCACAGTCCCTTACAAGAAGCTTTGGAGCCGGGCGTGGTGGCACACACCTGTAATCCCAGCACTTGGGAGGCAGAGGCAGGCGGATTTCTGAGTTCGAGGCCAGCCTGGTCTACAAAGTGAGTTCCAGGACAGCCAGGGCTACACAGAGAAACCCTGTCTCGAAAAACCAAAAAAAAAAAAAAAAAAAAAAAAAAAAGAAGCTTTGGATCCAGGTATATTTCAGGTTTTCACTTCAGTGAACTAATTTGAGAGCTTGTTAGGTTTATTTTGTTTGTTTTAGTTTTTAAACTTATTTTAAATTTGTTTTACTGTTTTATGTATGTAAGTGTTTTACTTGCATGTATGTTTGTGTACATGTGTATATATGAAGTGACCATGGAGGCCAGAAGAATCAGATCCCATAGAATTGGAGTTACCGGTGGTTATAAGCTATCATGTGTGTGCTGAGACCTGACCTGGGGACCTTTGGGAGAGAATCCAGGGCTCTTTACTGCTGAGCCATCTCTCTAGGCCTGTGAGATCATGTATGTTTTTAACAAAAAATCTTCATGAGGTTTGACAACCCCCTGCAATCCTCTGCAGTAAGTCTGTGAATATCCTTGTTAGTTTGACTACGGAAGTTTCATAAATAGCCTTGCAGAATTAATGTCAGGTCTCATCACTAATTTGACAACAGAAGCAATGGCAACAGATATGTTTGAAAGGGTTTTAATTTTTTTCTAGGTATTTTTAGAGTTTGAGAATAAAGAATTTCTGCCCTGAATAAATTTGTATGCTTTACTCTCTTAAGCCTTTAAAAACATATTTGCTTTTTTTAAAAAAAAAAATGGCAGTGGAAACTAGATGCCTGAAGCAAGTGCTCCTGTAGCTCTAAGTTGGGATGGACTAGGACTCATTCCTTCACTGGGGTGAGACAGGGCACCCGGCAGAATGGGTGTCCTGGCCGGATCAGGCAGGTTTGTGCACAGTGCAAGTCGTATGGAGGACAAGGATGTTGAGACTGAGAATTATTCCCGTGAAGTGTTTACAACAGTGGTTAAGAGCCCTGGATGTTCTTCCAAAGGTCCCCAGTTCAGCTGCTCACAATTGTCTTGGGGATAGATGACATTTGTTCCATCAACGCTGCTCGTAAGCTATGCTCTATAAGTGTCTTACACAAACCCCATGGCACATCTGTAGTCCCGGCAGAAATTGACAGTCATGGTAGGTGTACTGGCTGGTTTTGTGTGTCAACTTGACACAAGCTGGAGTTATCACAGGAAAAGAAGTCTCCCTTGAGGAAATACTTCCATGAGATTCAGCTGTAAGACATTTTCTCAATTAGTGATCAAGGGTGGGAGGGCCCATTGTGGGTGGTGCCATCCCTGGCTTGGTAGTCTTGGGTTCTATAAGAGAGCAGGCTGAGCAAGCCAGGGGAAGCAACCCAGTAAGTAACATCCCTCCATGGCCTCTGCATCAGCTCCTGCCTTCAAGTTCCTGCTCTGTGTGAGTTCCAGTTCTGACTTCCTTTAATGAACAGCAATGTGGAAGTGTAAGCTGAATAAACCCCTTCCTCCCCAACTTGCTTCTTGGTTGTGATGTTTTGAGCAGGAATAGAAACCCTGACTAAGACTGTAAGTTTTAGTTACCATGTATCAGTCAGAACCAGTAACATGTATATGAGACACTTCACTGCCTGGCACTGCCTGGAAACTGTGCAAAAGTATAGATTCTACTGGCCCACCTACTGAGTAGAAGCTGACGCACATTTTGCAGATGGAATTATTTCCCAACACTTTGTTTCCTAAACTTGTTGCCCATTTGTCTTAATAGATATGACTTAAGGTGTTTAAACTTCATTTATTAAAAAAAAACTGTATTAAGGTTCTCCAAGAGACAGAACTGATAGAATGAACTAATATATATATATATATATATATATATATATATATATATATATACACACACATACACACACACACACACACACACACACACATTAGCTAGAGATCTATCAGAGTGGCTTATAAGCTGTGATTTAAGTAGTCTAATGATGGCTGTCTACTGATAGAAAGGCCAGCGACCCAATATTTGTTCAGCCCATGAGACTGGGTGTGTGAGCAGTCCCAACCTGATGCTGGAATCCCAGAGAAGTCCTAGAGAGCTGCAGGTTTGTAGGTTCACACCAGCAAGAGTGGATCAAGACCAATGAGCAGTCCAGGGAGAGTGAGGGCAACCAGATGAAAAGCACAAGCTTCCTTCTATGTCCTTCCTTCCTTCCTTTTATGTGGGCTGCCACCAGATTTAGGGTGGGTCCTCCTCAGTAATCCAACCAATAAAAGTCCCCTACGGGTGTGCCCAGCTATTTGGGCATTAGCTACTTCCAAATGAAATTGAGTTGACAACCAAGATTAGCCATCACACAGACCCCCTGTGCATACTGAAGGTGTCCCCTGTGTTAAGTTGGGGACATGGTGAGGGCATTCCGGCCTGGCTGTCTCAGTCAGACTGAAGCCTGGTATGACTTACCTAACAGCGTAATAAAACTAATCTGCATATGTTCTAAAGCCAAAGTAGTAAACTTTTATTCAAAGATCATCATTGTAAATAGAGAATGGTGGTGGAATAGGGTTCAGGAAATGCCATTTCCTTCCTGCTGGCTTGTACTGGATGCCAGCATTTCATTTGTTCATTTGTGTAACTGCCACAGACCGACTCAGTCGGAACACACACCCATGGGGGAACCAGGGTCTTTGGTATGCAGGACAGCACAGAGCATATGGCATGAGATAACAAACAGACACACCAGAAGCAGGGTGGATCTGAATGCGCTTTACTGTTCTAAGGTAGGCAGTTTTATACAGACAAATGTCCATTGAAGTGATTACAAAGAATGTTTAACATGAGCTTCTGGCACAGGGAAATACAAAATCAATCAGGCAAAAACATCGGAGATCAGGTACAGAGCATCACATCCCTTGATCAGAACATCTGTAATTAAGGATGAACTTTTGGAGGTTTAAAGGTTTAAAAGTTCATGGGAATATTTGGTGAAGGTCTCTAGGTAGTAAAACCAGTGAGTGACTATCCATCTGTGGTCCTTATCTATTATCTAGCTTCCTTCCTGTGAGACTCTTCAGGCACACTTTAAAGCTATAGCTGTGCTTTCCATGCCAGAGTGTCAAAACCAGCCTTACCCACACAGTTGCAGCCATACATACAAATATATATAGATAGAGATAGAGATAGAGATAGAGATAGAGATAGAGATAGAGATAGAGATAGAGATAGAGATAGATATAGATAGTTGGGAGAATAATATACCAATGTATTTAAGTAATAATTGTATAGCTGATCAAAAGGCAAAACAATGGATCTTTAGAAGATAAAACATGGCCAGTGCCATAGTTCAAAGGGTGAACTCTTGATGAACTTTTTCGCCTGGATAGTCGCATCTCGGGCTTTCAGGAACATCTTGTAAGTAAAGATACAAGTCAGAGAAGGGTCACACAGGCAAAGCTTGCCATGAGAAATTCAGCTCAGCACTATCTCCGGCCAAGGAGGCCCACAGCGATTTCCTCAAATAGACAGCTTTGTCATAAACAAGGCTTTTACCTGTAAATACCACACAGTTTCCACCGAGATTGCAGTTTAGCTGTGGGAATCATACAGTGTCTACGAGATTTATGTGGTATCTCCCGCTTTCTTATTTTTTAATTTGAGCTCAAGAATATCTCTTTTGGCAGCAGAAATAGAGGAAAAGACTAGTTTGAGAATTATTGGAAAGAGGAGAAGAAGAAGAAGAAGAAGAAGAAGAAGAAGAAGAAGAAGAAGAAGAAGAAGAAGAAGAAGAAGAAGAAGAAGAAAGATTGCTCCTGCAGCAGCCACGGCAATGACAATAATCCAATGTAGCCAACTTATAGGGTTCAGAGACTTCAAACCAGAACTAAAAGCCTGAGCCAAATCCTTTAGGTTAACTGATTCATCATGTGCTTTGCTCATAACCAAAATTTGAGTTTTTAGTTGAGCCATATCATGAGAAATATCATTATCTTTCCAAATTCCAACAAATAATTTTTAGTAAGAGTTCAATTATGTTGCTCATCATAAATTAATGGTGTTACACATATGTATCGAAAGCTGGCATGACATCTGGTGGAAAGCTGAACCTTAATATTTTCTATCTCTTGTCCTAGCTCTAGAACTACGTCCTCTAAAGCATCGAGCTTTGCTTCTAATTTCTTATCTATAACTTCTTGCTTTACTAGTGCCAAAGAAACATTCTTATTTAAATCGTTAACAAAGTGTGCAGTCTTCATTTCTGAGACTAAAGCAACTGATGAAACTAAGTGAAGTCACAATGGCTATTAAAGCACTGATACCTAATATCAAAGCTGCTACAAAACACTTTGGCCTGATAAGCTCATTAATTCTTGTAACTTCCTGCAAAGCCTCATTGTCAAACCAAGCATCATCCTTCAAATCTACAGGAAGCATTACGTAGGAAGATCTTCGCAATATCAAAATGCGTGAATAAGATTCAACTAGCTGATGATCAATACAATTAGTCAAAATACATTTGGAACAGTGAACTTTATAAGAGTGTCCCAGTTTAGTAACTTTCAGATCTGCAGGTCTTCTAGCAAGTATGCTATAAGGATAGCTCAAACAAGATCTAATTGCTACAGGAACAGGTCTAGATTCCTGAGGCCTCCTCAAGTAAACTACACTAGATGCAGCAAACAGTCTAAATAGTCCTGGAAATATGTTCAAGACATCGCCTGAAGGCGAATGACTAACATATATAGGTTCTACCCATCCTGGTGTAAACCACCTATTAATAGGCTCTTTTGTAAACACTTCCGGCTTGTATCTATAATACATTAATTCCTCACCAAGAAGAAAGGGTCAATAGTTATTTTGTGGTGAGGCTATAGAATAATCATAAATCTTTTCTTGAGTCTTCCAAGGATCATGTACTGCAGCCCAATATTCAAACCCACATTTAAGCCAACTTGGTCGTTTATATCTCCGAGGGGGCTGCCACATCTTATCTTGATCTCTATAATCTCGACCACACGAATCTAAAGGAATATCTTTGGATAACTTTATAAAAGTTTCATTATGAAAAATATTCCCCAAAATCTTCATTTTCCACATAAATCTTCTATGATATGGAGGTTCCTTCGCCGGAGGCATTTTATCTGGAGCATCAGCAAGAATAGTTTTATAGGCAAGAGAAAGACAACCCACTGATTCCAATCCCACTAAGTTGATACAAATTGGAACAGAATCTGACATCCCCTTATATTTAAATGTAGTAGAGGCCAAATGGGTGGAAAGAGTAGCATGTCCCCCCATGAGCCCAGTGTCATTGGTCATCACTCTAATGTTAACATCATCCCCCCCACCCCACGGGATGAAGAAGCAGGGGATGAGGAACATAGGCCCAATATGAAACTGCAAAAGCAGGATACATCTGCATAGAAAGGATAACAAACATAGCAAGAAACATGTTTTCCATCGATGACTGCTTTCCAGTGTTAGTGTGCCCGCTGTGCTTCCTGGGCAAGTCTCTTTAATTGTCTCCAGGTAGGCAGACCCTCCCTCAACTTGGGTGATGGTGCAGGAACAGTTGAGGACACCCATCGAGCAGCGAAATCAAGCCCCGTTATCTTTCTCAACGTCTTCTTCTCTTTCAGTCTCAGCTTTCTCTTCTGATTCCTCGATAGAGGTTCTTTGGTGAAATGGTCGAATGAGTCTGTCTGGGATCCAGATTGGGCTTTCCGCATCCTGTGGGAAAACACAAGCATATCCTCTCCCGGAAGAAATGAAAACATCCAGTCCTTTCCAGGATCCGGTTAATAGATCTTTCCATATTACTTGTGGAAGTTGTTCTCTTTTTATTCCTCCCCAATAATAGCAGGGGAGTTTCCTTGTTCATCAGTATTTAAATGATTTATCACAAAAAGAGCATGATTCAAAAGGTGATGGGGAGAAAAAATATTTATTAGCAGCCCTGAGTCATTCAATCTGATTTTTCAAAGTTTGGTGAGATCTTTCAATTATTGCCTGTCCTTGAAGATTATATGGTATTCCCGTGGTATGGTGTATATCCCATGCTCGCAGAAAGGAGGCAAAAGCCTTAGATGTATAAGCTGGAGCATTATCTGTCTTAATTCTTAATGGCTTTCCCATCATCGTGAAGCTTTGTACAAGATGTTGAATTACATCCTTCACAGCTTCTCCACTTCTAGCAGAGGCAAACAGCACATGAGAATAAGTATCCACTGTCACATGAACATAAGCCAATTTTCCAAATTCAGGGATGTGTAACGTCCATCTGCCATAAAGCTAATGCTTTAAGGCCTCGGGGATTTACTCCCATTTTTTGTGGATGGTAAACTTGAGGACAATTACCACAATCCTTGACTATATGTCTGGCTTGTTCTCTAGTAATATGAAATATCCTTCTTAAACCAAGAGCATTTTGATGATGTAACTCATGACTATCCTTTGCCTCTAATACATTCATGACTGTTCCTCTAGTTAACGCATCAGCCAAGTAATTTCCTTTACTAAGAGGGCCTGGTAAATTAGAATGACATCGTATATGTCCTATATAAAAGTTTTCTGTTCTTTCTCTAATCTTATTTTGCAATTGCTGTAATATATTCAAAATTTGAGAGTGCCCTGAAAGTAAGGCTGTTTCTATGGCTGGAAACAGAGTGACCACATACTTTGAGTCTGTATAAAGATTAAATTTTTCTGTAAAATTTTGAAAAGCAAGTAGAACTGTTCTTATCTCTGCTTGCTGAGCAGAAGTCTGCACACCTTCCTCTATCAGAGGCCTTTGTCCTGGTTCATAGACCACGGACCTCCCATTAGAGAAGCCATCTGTGAAAATACATAGGGCAGACTCCAAAGGTTGTGAAGAACATTTATTTGAGAAAATTATTTCTGATTCCTTATAAAATTCAATTAATGGATGTTTAGGATAGTGATATTTAATTTGTCCTGTATAACCTTGCAATGCAATTCCCCAATCATCATCTTCCATTAATAATATTTCAAATTGCCTTTTATTATATGGTAATATAATATTATGCATTTCCTTTCCAAATAATTCCCTGGATCTCATTCTTCCTTTATTAATCAATAATGAGCACATATATGGATAAGAAGCCAACATTTTCTGTTGCACATGAGGTAAATGTATCCATTCCAGCACACCATCCTGCCATAAGCATCCAGTGGGAGTATAAGGTGTCTTGAAAATAATTAAGTCCCACTCTTTATCATACAATATCTGCTTTTCTTTTGCATCATTTAATTTTTCTTCTACCAATGTTAAAGCTTTTATGGTTTGAGTTATAACTCTTGGAGACTTAGGATCAGTATCCCCTTGTAATAGTTGAAACAAAGGACTTAATTCTCCTGTGGTCTAATTTTCAAAGGTCTAATCCAATTAATATTTCCTAATAATTTCTGAAAATCATTTAAATTCCTTAATTTGTCTACTCTTATAGACACCTTTTGTGAGGCAAGATAATCATCCTTTTGTATCTTATCTGGGGCTATTACTAATCCAAATTTGGTTAGATGTTCAATTGTATAGGATAATATTTCCTTATTAATTGATGATGATTGATGAGCTATCAAAATGTCATCCATATAATGGGCAATGTAAGCCTCAGGATATTTTTCCCTAATTAATATTAAAGCTTGATCCACAAATCTTTGACATAATGTCGGACTGTTTTTCATTCCTTGAGGCAAAACTTTCCATTCTTACCTTCTATGTGGCCTTCTCAGATTTACAGCTGGGACACTAAAAGCAAATCTTTTACAATCCTCAGAATGTAATTTTATAGTAAAAAAGCAATCCTGCAAATCAATCACTATCACATCCCATCCTGCAGGAACTGCCAATGGAGAGGGCAGTCCTGGCTGCAAGGCCCCCATGTCTTCCATGGTAGCATTTACTACCCTGAGGTCTTGCAGCAATCTCCATTTCCCTGATTTTTTCTTTATTACAAATATGGGAGTATTCCAAGGACTGTTACTTTCTTCAAGATGTCCCTTTTCTAATTGTTCCTGCACAAGTTGTTCTATAGCCTGTATTTTTTTCTTCTGTCAGGGGCCACTGATTGAGCCATACAGGCTGCTCTGATTTCCAACTTAATTTATCTGCATACAACAAGCCCTCAGCGGCCCCTATGAAAAATGCTGATCACTCTGATTATCTGAGCTCACTAATTTCACATCCATGTCACTCATCATGTCTCTTCACCACAAGGAAAAGGGGAGAGAAGGAACAACATAAGGCTGAGTCATTCCTGTCTTTCCTTCTAATTCCCATTTTAGGAACTGTGAACTCTGAGCCACATTAGAGGCCATCCCTAAACCTAACAAAGAGGAAGAAGTCCTCTTACATGGCCAAGATGAAGGCCAATCTTTTCCTGCTATGCAAGTCTTATCTGCCCCTGTATCCAAGAGTCCTTGAAACAACTTTCCATTTACCCTAACTGCTTTAAAAGGTCTTTCCATACCAATATTTTGGACCCATGCCACAACATCTGTAGAGCCAAACTTTCCTTGTCCACGTTCATGCTTTAAGATTGGATTAGGTAAGTTAAGATAAGGCAGAAGCAGAAGTTGAGCTATTCTTTTCCCTTTATGAATTTGTATAGTTTCTTTTAATGGTCTAATCATGACTTTTATTTCTCCTGTGCTATCACAATCAATCACACCTGGTAACACCTCAAAATTCTTTTTATAATTCGAACTACGGCCAATTATTAACCCTACAGTTCCCTATGGCAGAGTTACCAAGGTAGAGGTAGAAACCAAGGAGACACCATCCCATCTAGAAAATATTACATCTTCACAAGAAGCTAAATCTAAGCCAGCACTAGCTCTAGGCAAATCATGTATAGTAAATTCAGGAGCCTCAGGATTCAGAGGACTCCCTGATGTAACAACAGTAGTTTCCTCTCTTTCAAGTTCAGGGCTGAGAGGCTGCCCCTGCTTTAGTTTTTTGATTCCTCCTCTTTCTTTTCCCCTGTAAGGGGTGTTCCATCCTTGTGGAACCTAGACTTACACTCACTTTTCCAGTGCTTGCCTTTCTGGCAACGAGGGCATACTCCTGGGGGAGGACCCCTTCTATTGGAGTCCCTCATATTGTTTCCTGGACATTGCCTTTGCACATGTCCTAATTTCCCACATTTAAAACAAGTGGGCCCGGAGGTTCCTTTCCCTCCTCCACCATAAGTCTTTTTAACATAGGTGCTGAATTTCTGTCCCTTCATAGCTGCAGCGTAGGCCATACCTTGGACTATGGCTGGTGAGGCATCCACACAGGCTCTTATATAGTCTTGCACTGTTCCTGTCTTTCTGATAGGCCTTATAAGATCTTGACACAAAGCATTAGCATTTTCCCAAGCCAACTGCTTAAGGAGTATCTCAGCACCCTCTGAAGGAGGCATCATTCTAAAGACTGCCTCTTCAAGTCGGGAGATAAAACTTTGATAAGCTTCCTCATTGCCCTGCCTTACTCCAGAGAGAGTAGTTCCTTTGGTTCCGGGAGGTGGCAGCTTTCTCCAAGCCTGTACTGCATTTGTTGTAATTGCTTCCAACACATCTCTAGAGATGCTCACCTGACTCTGAGGAGAAGTATATACTCCTGTACCTAGCAGCATATCCATGCTTGGCTTGGAGCCTCTTTTCTTAGCAAACTGAATAACAGTCTGCTTTGATCTATCCTCATATTCTGTTCTCCACAAAACATAATCTCCTGGTTCTAATGTGGCTTTAGCCATCTGATGCCAATCATGAGGAGTAAGCCAATGACTGGCCACCATATCTAGGACCTGGACTGTATATGGAGCAGAAGGGCCTGATGTCTTAACGGCTGACTGCAACTCCTTCAGCGTCTTTAAAGGGAGAGGTTCCCATACAGGCTCTTCATTTCCTATACCTTCTACCACTGGGAAGGAGAAGGTTAAATCTCCCTTCCTTCTTGCTTCTTCCACTGCTCCTTGAAAGCCCCTTGGAGGCAAGGGACGCCTTCCTTTTTTCCCTTTTCTAACTACATGTTGCTTTTCATCCAGGTCCCAATCTGAATCAGTATCATCACTAGAGTCTTCATCAAGAGCCTTTAACAACATTGTTATAGAGTCTGTACCATAAGAACGTGCAGGCTTGTTTAAAGGCTTAGTTTCTTTCTCATCCTGTAAGGAAATAGTCTCCTGAGCAAGTCCCTCAAAGTCTGTGGTATCTGACAAAAGCTCCCTCATCTGTAGCCACAATGGATAAGCCTGAGGGGGGAGCTCCCCCTCACCATGCTCCTGAACATACTTTTTCATATCTTTACCTATTTTCTTCCGATCTGATAAAGACAAAGATCCTTCCTCTGGGAACCAAGGGCTTACTTTCTTTATGAAGTCAAAGAACTCTCTGGTTGTACTTTCTGAAACTTTAAACCCTCTAGTAGCCATCATATGCTTAAATAGCGAAAAGAACACTTGTTCCTGTTTTGACTCGGTCTGCCTCATGACATCAGATTACTTGCCTGTAACCAGCGTTAACTCAGCTGGCAGAGCCGCGGACTCCTTGCAAGACACCGACCAGTTGCCTTAAAAGAAAGAAAGAAAGAAAGAAAGAAAGAAAGAAAGAAAGAAAGAAAGAAAGAAAGGAAATTACCTGCCCAAATGTCCCTGTTCAGAGGCGCCAGCTGCCACGGACTGACTCAGTCGGAACACACACCCATGGGGGAACCAGTGTCTTTGGTATGCAGGACAGCACAGAGCATACGGCATGAGATAACAAACAGACACACCAGAAGCAGGGTGGATCTGAATGCGCTTTACTGTTCTAAGGTAGGCAGTTTTATACAGACAAATGTCCATTGAAGTGATTACAAAGAATGTTTAACATGAGCTCTGGCACAGGGAAATACAAAATCAATCAGGCAAAAACATCAGAGATCAGGTACAGAGCATCACATCCCTTGATCAGAACATCTGTAATTAAGGATGAACTTTTGGAGGTTTAAAGGTTTAAAAGTTCATGGAAATATTTGGTGAAGGTCTCTAGGTAGTAAAACCAGTGAGTGACTATCCATCTGTGGTCCTTATCTATTATCTAGCTTCCTTCCTGTGAGACTCTTCAGGCACACTTTAAAGCTATAGCTGGTGCTTTCCATGCCAGAGTGTCAAAGCCAGCATTACCCACACAGTTGCAGCCATACATACAAATATATATTGTTGGGAGAATAATATACCAATGTATTTAAGTAATAATTGTATAGCTGATCAAAAGGCAAAGCAATGGATCTGTAGAAGATAAAACATGGCTAGTGCCATAGTTCAAAGGGTGAACTCTTGATGAACTCTTTTGCCTGGATAGTCGCATCTCCGGCTATCAGGAACATCTCGAGTCAGAGAAGGGTCACACAGGCAAAGCTTGCCATGAGAAATTCAGCTCAGCACTATCTCCGGCCAAGGAGGCCCACAGCGATTTCCTCAAATAGACAGCTTTGTCATAAACAAGGCTTTTACCTGTAAATACCACACAGTTTCCACCGAGATTGCAGTTTAGCTGTGGGAATCATACAGTGTCTACGAGATTCGTGTGGTAGTATACCACTCTATGAATGTAGATAGTGAAATTTGAAACATCTAGGGAGTGGCTGAAGCCAGTCTAGACTCACTGCTATTTTATATTGGAAGAGACACAGCCACTCAAAACAGATACTACTGAAAACCATGAGGAGTTCTGCACTCACTTGCTGTTCTCCAAGACAGATGGGTGAATTGAAGGAGGGCTCTGCCAGCATAACTCTGCCCTAAGCATGGCATAACTCTGCCCATATGAGCTTGGCAGCCTTCAGAAAACGGT
Source organism: Apodemus agrarius (assembly GCA_964023405.1). NCBI lineage: Eukaryota > Metazoa > Chordata > Mammalia > Rodentia > Muridae > Apodemus > Apodemus agrarius. The sequence goes on along the minus strand of OZ030013.1, from coordinate 65,106,914 downwards.
GTGTGTCTGCCTTAATCAGACTGTGACTTCTATATTAGTTCATGAATAGACACTGACCACAGCAACTCTAATAAAGGAAAGCAGTTCATTGAGGCTGACTTTCAGTTTCAGAGGTTTATCCCATTATCACCATGGCAGGAAGTATGGCAGCACAGAGGCAGACACGGTGCTGAAGAAGCAGCAGAGTTCTACATCCAGATCCAGAGGTAGCAGAAAAGAGAGCGCCATTGGGCCTAGCTTGAGCTTTTGAAACCTAAAGCCCAACCCCAGTGACACACTTCCTTCAACAAGGCCACACCCCCAATCTCTCTCAAGCATTACCACTTCCCAACGACCAAGAAGTAAAATATATTAGCCTATGGGGGTAATTCATTCAAACCTCCAGTGTCCATCATTCAGGCTGCGATGGGAGGGGGAGCCTCCATTTTGCTGTATTCCCTGGGCTGTAAAGCCAGTGTCTGTGCAGCCATCTTCTCTGGCTCGGCCATCCACAGCTCACGTGACTTGTCTTCTAGACTCAGGCTGGCTTCACTCCACAGATGCAGCTGTCCTTGGTGGTTGTCCCATGGTACTGGCATCCCAGTGCTGGGGTCTCTGCTGCATTTGATGGTACCTTCACCAGGAGCCTACGATGGGTTCTCTCCAGGGACCCTGCCCCTACCACATGGTACCAAATGGCAACTACTCTCTATGACTCCCTTAAGACTGGGGCTTCTACAGCAACTGAGGCTGTGCCTTCGCCAACAGCCTCTCTTGGCCTCTCATGGCACCCAGCCTCAGCTGTTCTCCATGACCCCTTCATGCTTTGGAGTAGAGACCTGGGAGACTCTTACAGATTACCAAGTCCATCTGCCAGCAAAAGGTACAGCCTGGCCCTTATGGATTACAGCTTCTACATACTGCTAATTAAACCAGCATAACAAGTAAAATCTATGGAATGTTTCCTCAGTGTCAACACACATAGAAACTGTGGCCCAACGTGGTACAAGGTTCTTCCAGGACATTATGCCTCAGTGATGCTGGTCCTTTCTTAATCACAGTTGATTCCTAAGCCTCTGATGACTGGTATTGATTTTCCCAGCAGAGCAAAGTTTTCACTTTAGCAGTTCTTAATTCAAAATCATATAGCCAGACCCAATCAAGTTTTTGAGCGACTCTCAAAAGTCCTTCTGAAACTTCACAGTTCAGGCTTCCATCATCTGGGAACTCTCAGGTTTATCTTCTAAGTTCCCACAACAACTCACTAAGCTCTGAACACTCAATGTTTTTTCTAACCTAAAGTTATACAAATATATATCATATATATATATATATATATAATATATATATATATTATATATATATATATTGTTATACAAATAGCCCACTCTGTATACTAATTTCTGTCTCACAGTTTCTAGTGCTGTGATGAAACACCATGACCAAAAGCAACCCATGGAGGAAAGTTTATTTTAGCTTACATGTCCCCATCACAATCTATCATGAAGGAAAGTCAGGGCAGGAGCTCAAGTCAGGAGCATGGAGGTAAGAACTGAAGCAGAAGCTATGGAGGAGTGCTGCTTACTGGCTTGCTCCCCATGGCTTGCTCAGATTTCTTTCTTATGCAACCAGGACCGCCTGAAAAGGGGATGACAACACCCACAGTGGGCTTGTCCTTCCCACATCAACCATGACAGCACCCACAGTGGGCTTGTCCCTCCCACATCAACCATGACAACACCCACAGTGGACTTGTCCCTCCCACATCAACCATGACAACACCCACAGTGGACTTGTCCCTCCCACATCAACCATGACAACACCCACAGTGGACTTGTCCCTCCCATATCAACCACTAATTTTAAAAATGCTCTACGTGCCAATGTTTTCTTTTACTTTTGAGATCACAGTTACACCATTTTCCCCCGCTTCTCTTTCCTTCCTGTAAACCCTCACACATACCCCTCCTTGCTCCTTCTCAGACTCATGTTTCCTTCACACCACACTCCTGGCTCTTTCTGCCCCCAGCCAATTCTGGAAGGATTTTCTCAATTGTGATTCTTTTAAGACAATGCTATCTGTGTGAAGTTGAAAATACAAACCTAGGACTAAGTATTTGTCTTTGTAAGTCTTGCCAGGTATGCTCTAGGTAAATTCTTGAACATGAGAAAAATTTAAATGGCATGTTTCTAATATGTATCTATCTTTATATTAAGGTCCATTTATTGATTCTACCAAAGGATAAATTATGACTATGGATAATGTGCTGTATGCACAGCATCTTCCAAGATGAGTTTGTAAAGCCAAGGAACACAGAAAGTTAAACATTTTATCCATACCTTCTATTCTTTTTTTTTTCTTTTAGTGTGTGTGTGTGTGTGTGTGTGTGTACATGCACAAGTACATGTCCATCTGCCTATAGAGATTTATAAAAAAAAAAATCCCAAGCAATCTTCCTTGATTCTTTTCCCACTGTATTCTTTGAGGCAGGGTTTCAGTCAGACCATGAGCTCCTTAGTAGGGCTGGCCTCATCAGTCAGCTTGCTCTGGGTACTCCACCTCTGCCTTCCAAGCCTGATATTACATGTAGATGGCTACATCCGCCTGTCATCTCATGGGTCTTGGGGTTGGACTCCAGTCCTCTGAGCCACCGCCTCAGATCCTATCGTCCACCCCCATCCTTTCTCTTCGACCTCACTTTACCATTGGAGCCCTTGTGGGCTTATATGAGAACAACGCTTATTTAAGTGATGCTGTGTTAGGTCATGTGGACATGACATTGATAAGGCAGCAGCATGGGACAACAGAGTAAACGATAACAAAATGGTTGACTGACCTTGACAAGAGACATATCACAGAAATCAGAGATTTAAAAAAAAAAATCAAGACTTAACCAAAAGGAGAATGCCCATCCCTGTGATCCAGGAACACTGTGCACACAGGTGTTTGTTCCCAACTTCACAGGAAGCAATGGACTTTTATTTTGCTGTTTTCCATGTGCAAGCACTTAAAAGGGGGGAGGGGTTGGTATTAGATAAATACCTATTATAGCAGCATTGAAAGGAGTTTACCTTTCTTCTTTCTCCTGGCTCTCATAAGGCACATTTGACTTGTGTTGGTGTTACAGATCTTAGGGGTGTGGAGGCAGATGCAGGAGTGCAGGAAGCCATGGAGTTGGTCTCCCCAAGAGGCATGCATCAGGGTTTTCAGGGTGGAGTCCATGGCTCCTGGGACACCGGGTGCCTTCCAGTTCCTGAGAGACCAACTCACTCCTTCATGCAATGAAGCAGTCAGGCTGCTTTGTGTGCTCTGGCTGTTCTCTCGGCAGTTAAGGAAGCATGACACTTGACAGGACACTTGTCTTAGACATTAACCATGTGCGCCCTTTATAGCATGCAAACTTCATTGTTTCCTTGCAAGTGTATTGATCCTGGCTATTGACATTATATTGTTTCTGATAAAGCTATAAAAAGTCTGATTGCTTTCAATAGCATTGTCACAGCCTCAGTCTTGCTGTGGTCCCTCCTTTCAGAGCCTGGCTTCATTCCTCACAGCCATATCAGGTGACCTTGTTCTAGTTCAGTAAATGCACTTACACGGGACAGTTGGTCTATCTCCGTCTTAATCTGAGATTCTGTTCAAGCAACTTCTGCCAACTTTTTCATGATGACATTTTAAAAAGACCTCTAAACTTTGTAAGTGGTATGTACTTGGATGTGCCTGTGTGGAGGGATGAGCATGCGTGCTGGGAACCAAACCTGACCCTCTGCAAGAGGAGTCATGTACATTAACCATAGAACCATTGCTCAAGATGCATGATGGGCGTTTTCGTTGTGAGCGAATGGCCTCTACAGAGACGTAGGAATGTGCTGTTTTAATTTTTATCAACTTACATAACAACAGGCACTGCATGCATTCACACACTGCATGCATTCACACAGTGCATGCATACACACAGTGCATGCATTCACACAGTGCATGCATTCACACAGTACATGCATACACACAGTGCATGCATTCATACACTGTATGCATTCATACACTGTATGCATTCACACAGTGCATGCATCCACACACTGCATGCATTTACACAGTGCATGCATTCACACAGTGCATGCATCCACACTGCATACATTCACACAGTGCATGCATTCATACACTGCATGCATTCACACAGTGCATGCCTTCACACAGTGCATGCATTCACACAGTGCATGCCTTCACACACTGCATGTATTCACACACTGCATGCATTTACACAGTGCATGCATTCACAAGGTACATGCATTCACAGTGCATGCATTCACATACTGCATGCATTTACACACTGCATGCATTCATACACTGTATGCATTCACACCCTATATGCATTCACACACTGCATGCATTCACACACTGCATGCATTCACATGCTGCCACGGGCCAACCCAGTATGCAGGTATGGGGGGGTCCCTGGGACGAGGGTTCTCGAAGGCTAGTTGGGTAAGGATTCAGTGGTGACAAACAGAAACAAACACAGAGGCAGTTTGAATCTCAGTATATTTTGCAGCTCTCAATCAAGGGTTTTTATACATAAAAAAAGACAATTATTAAAACTCTGAGAAGATGTGTTCAGTGAAGCAGTCATGGATATGACAAATATCATCATAGTCATTGGCACAGTAAAGCACAAGATCACCCAAGGCTGGTGGCAGACTTCCAAGAGCAGGTTAATATGTTTTTATGGTCAGTTATTATTTAACATACAGTATCTGCTCTTTTTATAAATCTTCAAAATGTAAATTGAAACTATTTTAATTCTTTTTATTTGAAGTTTTCCAAAACAATATACCAAAGCTCAACTTCTGATGACACACATGTAGCCATATGAAATTTTATTGTTTGGAAAGTTTTTATCTATCAATACTATCTTATAAATGATTTATAAAGTGAAGCGCTGGTTTCTTTGGGGATAAGGTCATGGCAAGAGCCCCCATCTCAAGGGTTGGTCTTATACCCATTATTCTTGCTCAAGATCCTGGCCAAGGCCATCAGGAACATCTCGTAAGTAAGAAAAGGAATAAAAGAAGATAAAACAGGTGGGTTGCCATGAGAACTATGGCTCAATATTTTTTCTCCAGCCAAGGGTTCCACAACCAGTTCCAGGAGGCCGCCTTCTTTTGAAATTTTCACCTCAGTCTGTGGAACTTGTCACACAGATTCTACTGGGGTTGGTGTGGCAACACACTGCATGCCTTCATACACTGCATGTATTTACACACAGTTCATGCATTCACACACTGCATGTATTCACACACTGCATGCATCCACACACTGCATGCATTCACACACTGCATGCAATCACACACTGCATGCATTCACACACTGCATGCATTCACACACTGCATGCATTCACACACAGTGAATGCATTCACACACTGCATGCATTCACACACTGCATGCATTCACACATTGCATGCATCCCCACACTGCATACATTTACTCACTGCATGCATAACTGCTTCTATGCAGCTGCACCCAGCCTTGCCTGTTTGCAGAAGCTGCATGGCTGCTCCCAAGCAGCTTCACCCCTTCTTCCCTGTTTGTTCAAGGCAGCACTAGGCCTGGCAGGCAGAGGCTCACCATTTCATTTGATGCAGGGAGACGAAGGGCATGGGGCACCCGCTAAATATGTCCAATTAGCATCACATATCTATGCACTCAGCTGTTGTAGTGGGTGTTTCGGCCAGAGCGAGTATAGCAGAGCTCTCCGAGGAGAAATGACCATACCAATTTAGGGTCACATTTCGAGTTAATCTCAGAAGTTACATGGGACCTTGGACCTCATGGCTGGCTAGCCTAACTCTTTGTCACCAATAATTTGAGGAAAGTTAATACCTACCAAGAAGAGTTGTGAGCACCAAAGAAAGTAAGACACTTTCAAACCTTGCTCTGGAAAAGGGCCATTTTTATTGCTCATAAGTACGTGTATAAAAAGCATGACTGGGTTTGTGTAATTTCTCTCCTTAACTACATATTGAAACTCACATCAACCTCAAATTTCCTGCAAACCTCAGAGATCTCTTGGTGCGATCCGACACATTGCACTCAGCTGAAGGGAGCACTTGAGGGTTAATCTAAGGGAAGAGGTGTGCACAGCTGGGGCTGCCAGACAGCCGTACATCTGGGAGGAGACAGACGTCTGCCACTGAGTACTATAAATTGTTTCTGGATGGCAGTTCACCGTGAGAGATCTGGAGGGGGGGGCTAGAAAGATGAATACAGTAAATGTGTTCCTGACATTTCTTTGTGTCGTTCTGAAGCCAGGTAGTGTTGGCCCAACAGTTCCACGGGCGCGTGCCCCTGCATGCTTCTCAGTGTTTTAGCAGTGAGCCCTCCGGCTCCAATCCAGCTGCTGGATGTGAAGGCTGAGGCCACAGCTGTCGTCTCACCAAGACATCGCAGGTGTGCTGCTGAAGGGGCAGTGGTCAGAGACAGACGTGGCTGTGCTCCTCGCAGGTGGTGGCCTCACCAGCCATAGCCAGGTACAGCTTCCCATCAGGACATGCACAGATCTCATAGAATCCGTCGGAGCTGCCCGAGGGACCCCGTGTCCCCTGCTTCAACTTGGCCAAACCCACAGTTTCAGCATCAAGCACCAGCTGTTTGAGAGAAGGTGACAGATGAGGAAAGAGGAACGAACTGCACCAAGGGAAGTTCACATCCCCAGCATATTCCAAGAAAGGAGTTTCCTCCCACTGAAAACGAGTTGGGCTCCGAGCCGGGTGCCTGCCTGTGCTCACATCCTAGCACAACGGCCTGCTTCTTTTAACTCGGAGTTCTATTCTCTGTGCAGGTCGGGCTGAACATCCTTTTCCAGTGTAGAGAGAGGCCATATTTTCCTTTACCCCTACCTGGGAAAACTGACCCACTGTTTTACAATTAGTTCAGTAAACTAGATTGCTGTTCAGTTCTGTATCGCTTCACTTCTTTGATTTAAAAAAAAAAAAAAAAGCCTTTGGAAAAACTGACAGAACTGTTTTGCTCGTTCACACGTGTGAGCCGTGCTGAATTTGCATTAAACTGTCTCCTTCCCTTTAGGATAACATACAATCCATAGGAATGGGTTCATCTTTATTTTTGCCTGTGGATGTCAGACTTTCTCCTGATTTAATTTGTGATTTGTTTTTTGTTTTGTTTTGTTTTTTAGGAGAGACAATTGAATTCACCTGACTAGCTGTCAACCGTTTCTCTAAACTCTTAATATTACTTGAAACTCTTCTGTCTTAAGTGCTGAATGGACTAGCCCTTGAAGACTGAAGCAGCCACCACGGGAACCACCAGGTCTGGTTAAACAGGAAAGTTAGGAAAGAGCCATTGGTGGGCTCTTCCTTAGCAGAAACCGTCCTGCTAAGGATTCGAGAACAGCAGCCTTGAGCAGACTGCCCCTTCCTCCCGAGACTAGACGCACTGGTTAAAAGGAAATGGATACTTTGTAGGTTGACATGATGTCTTCATTGTCCACCAGCTTAGAGCTCTCTTTAATTCCTTTGGCTCTCAACCAGAAATCCCCATCTCCTAATGCGCTGTCAGCATTGCCGCAGGACAGACAGCTTACTCCGTGTGGCCGTGGGCAGGGCAGAGGCGACCCAGTGGGCACCGTGCAGGGCCAGGGGATCTCTGAGCACTTGCTCTTCCCTGGTAGGCTGTTAACTTGCCCTCCCCCACCCCCGCCTCTCCTGTTCTGTGGCTCTTGGTAACTGTGTCCACTCGTTTCCTTTCCTCCACTGACAGCCCACTGTGTTTCACTGCTCGCTGTGTTAGGCACGAGTCCAGACTGCTATCCTCCCTTTGTTTGGGGAATGGCAACTGGGATTATAGGTCCCATTGTGGGCTACATGCAAAGACGCTGCGTGATTTCACAGATGAGACTATGGCCATTCAAAAACTGAGGCTTCCTGCAGTGTGTGATAATACTGGGTCTCGATTGTAAGATTTCAAAGCTCTTGACCTCCATCTTTGACCTTGCCAGCAGTGGATCTCATAAACTCCTTAGGTTTCAGTTTGTAGGTGATGTTCATGTCTTCCCTGTAAGCTGTCATTGGCTGGATCTGTCCACATACTGGGAGTGACTTTAGGACATCACTGGAGTACATCCTGCCTACATTTTCCTATTATGTTAAAAGAACATCAATTCAAAATGTTACATTCGTGCCTCAGGACCACAGGACAAAGTTAAGCAAACATTTCCCCCATTTGTTTAGTGAGGAGACAGCCACAGAGAGCCTGCAAACCTTCCGGAATTCACATGTGTGTTTACAGCACAGGACTGATAAAGCACAGGGGCCCAGGCTTCCCGGCGTGCACTTCCCTGGGCCCTGCTCTCCCTGTCCTGGGCTTTGCAAGTAGTCTCTGCTAACTAACTGTCCCTGGTGCGAGCCCGGGGCATAGCTGAGGAAGGAACGGGTAACCATGCACCTCCACTGCGCTCGTGACATAGGCCAACAGTACGCACGCACACACAGGTCAAGTGGAAACTTAAGGGTTCTTTGGAGAGTCAGTTGTGTCTGGTGGTGTTTTGCTGGGGCAAACACGTGAAGGAGTGTTTTCCTGAAGTGGACACAGGCAGACTTGTAAAGGAACATTTCACTGAAGCAGATACAGGAGAGAGGATGTTCTGCTTTAAAACACACACACACACACACACACACACACACACACGTGAAAGGACACATGATGAAGGACTCTTTACTAACACACGTGTAGGGGTTCACCTTACATTGCGTAGTTGAGCTGCTTTTGTTGGGGTTCTGCGGACTCCGGCTGATTGGAAGCATGTGCTGAGGCAAGTCATGCAGTGTGAGGCGCGGCACGAGGGGAGGGCGCTGATGTTAGGAGGGATGAATAGGACTGCACAGAGTGATGGAGACGGCGGCGCTTGGCTCGCTGGTACAGCTAGCTGTGCAACGCTTGTGGGGCGCGAGTGTTTGCTGATCTTCGCTTCCCTGAGAAAGGCACAGCTGAGAACTTGTCCTGGTCCCTCCCGCTGACTCGAGCCAAGGCTGAGGCCTGGCTGTCTCTGCTAGGCTATGTTAGTGCTGTTGCTTCGTGTTTGCTATCCCGACTACTGAACTGGACTGCTGGTGTTTCCGTGAAGTGTTTGCGAGTGGATCGAGCTGCCGTTGCCTGCTGACCTGTGAACTGAACTGCAGGATTTCCAGACGACACAGACGGGAGTTGCTCCAAAGAACCTCTCTAAACAGGTCCACTTCCCCCCCCCCCCCCCTCCCCTTCCCCGTATCCTTTCTTTCCGACCACCTCTGTTGGTGTTGGGCTAAAAGGGAGGTTATGTCGTTTAATCATTAAAAATAGGATTTGAGCCGGGCGTGGTGGCGCACACCAGTAATCCCAGCACTTGGGAGGCAGAGGCAGGCGGATTTCTGAGTTGGAGGCCAGCCTGGTCTACAGAGTGAGTTCCAGGACAGCCAGGACTACACAGAGAAACCCTTGTCTCGAAAAACCAAAAAAAAAAAAAAATAGGATTTGAAAAAATTAAAGTTACACATAGGGAGCAGGAGCATAAGTGTATCTAGCTACGTTCAGACTCCAAAATGACATTGTGATGGAACAGCTTAGAAAGACTTTGTGAACCACTGCCTTATTTGAACATAGAAACAAGGTCCCGATCTGTGCCGTGTGCCTCCATTGCACGAATGCTATCAGCTAACACTCCAACCTGTGGATTTATTGTAGGCAGCCTATGATGGCTGGTTTCCCACTGACTGAAGCCAAGCTTTCAACTCCTATTAATAAAGAAAGTATCTGTTATACTATCTGGATTCAAATCCCAGATCTAAACCTTACTGTAGCTGACCTTTGAAAAAGTTCATTTTTCCTAGTTCATTTTGTTTTGCACTAAATTCTGTGCAAGCAAACACGGCGCTCTTGGCAACAACAGAGGACAGCTGTCCTCTACAAACAGCCCCTGTGATGCCCGGTGCTGTGAAACACCATCGGGAGTCACTACGAAACGGGAAAATTGATGTTGTCTGTGGTGCTGTTTCACAGGTGGCAACAAGGAGTGTCTTGGTAATGCAGAAGCCAGCGTGGAGAGCGAGCCCGCTGGGGAATGAATATGACCTCGCGAGGCCTTCCCCCGCCACACGCCGCACTGCCTGTGCTGTGCCTTTCACATGACTCACTACAAACCAGCGGAAGGCTAGCGCAGTGTCGGCTGGTGGGGTCGCACTCAGACGCCTATCAGAGCATGACAGGAGCTCCAACACAGAACTCACCACTCCGTCACTGCTCTGCAAGACGATGTCCATCTGAGAAAGGGCCTCCAGTTTCCCCGCGTGAGCTTTAACGTGAACCCCCCTTGGGGCGTCCATGCTTAGACTCCGAGTTGGAGATTCTAACCTGAAATGAGAAAAAAAAAAATTAAGATGCCTTTACATTTGGAACTTGAAGCCAGAGAGGGTGTGGGGGAAGGTACTTTGCAAAAATCAACAAAATGGGGGCTAGACAAATGGCTCGGCGGTTAAGAGCACAGGCTGCTCTTCCAGAGGACCCAGGCTCAATTCCCAGCAACCGCAGGGTGGCTCACAGTTCTCTGTGTCTGAACTTCTAGGGGATCCAGAGCTGCATGTCTGTGGTTCAGAGACAAGCATGCAGGTAGAACACTCACACATAAAATAAAAATAAATCTAAAAAAAAATCAACAAAACAGGCAGGTGTCATCATTTTTAGGCTGAAGCAGGAGGATTATGAGTTTGAGGCCAGCCTGGGCTACATAGGAAGACCCTATTTTAAAAATATAAGCCAACTAAGAATGTTGGTAAAATTAAATAAATATTTCCAAGGACACACAAAAAAAAGGAGGAAAATATAAAAGCAACATTGAAGCAAAATGAAAGCTTGGATGGAAAGGCCCTTCTAAATGTTATATTTGTGAAGAGATGTGTTGACTTAAACTTGGTTAGAAAGTAATTTTTTTCATGCATATGAAAACACCCAGCACAATCACTAGAAGTAGAATCATGGGAAGAAATATGGGTGGGAGAACAAGGAAAGGCGGGCTCACCCAACATAGGTGAGAAAGAGAAAGAACCAGCACAAAATAAAACACACGGTGACTAACGGAGCACCAGCATGGAGCGTCAGCCATTACAGCAAGAACCCATTAATTCACCAATATTCCTGTGATGGCTGGTCTCAGCTGACAACCTGAGATCCACAGTCATCTGGGAGGTAGGACTCTGAGCATGCCTGTGGGATTATCTTGATTAGGTTAATTGAGGAGGCGAGACCTACTCCCTAGTCACAACCATTCCCTGGTATGGTGGTTTGTATATGCGTGGCCAGGAAGTGGCATTATTAGGAGGTGTGGCCTTGTTGCAATGGGTGAAGCTTTGTTGGAATGGGTGTGGCCTTGTTGGAGGAAGTGTGTCACTGTGGGGGTAGGTCTTGAGGTTCATTTGCTCAAACTCCACCCAATGCATTAGAGACCCTTCTCCTAGCTGCCTGCAGAAGAGTCTTCTGGCTGCCTTCAGATCAAGATTTAGAACTCTCAGCTCCTTCTCCATGATCATGTCTGCCTGCACCACTGCCATGCTTCCTGCCATGCTGATAATGGACTGAACCTCTGAAACTGTAAGCCAGTCCCAATTAAATGTTTTGGGTATTCCAAGCTTCTGGGCTAATATCCGCTTATCAGTGAGTGCCACGTGTGTTCTTTTGTGATTGGGTTACCTCACTCAGGATGACATTCTCCATTTCCACCCACTTGTCTAAGAATTTCATGTATTCATTGTTTTTAATAGCTGAATAGTATTCAATAGTGTATATAGACCACATTTTCTGTATCCATTCCTCTGTTGAGGGACATCTGGGTTCTTTCCAGCTTCTGGCTATTATAAATAGGGCTGCTATGAACATAGTGGAGCATGTGTCCTTATTAAATGCTGGTAAATCCTCTGGGTATATGCCCAGGAAGGAGAGGCCCCTGGTCCTGGAAAGGCTCAATGCAGCAGTGTAGGGGAATACCAGGACAGGGAAGCGGGAAGGGGTTGATTGGGGAACAGGGGGAAGAAAGAGGGCTTATGGGACTTTTGGGGAGGAAGGGTCCAGGAAAGGGAAAATCATTTGAAATGTAAATAAAGAATATATCTAATAAAAAAAAAGAGTTGCCTTGGTCATGGTATCTCTTCACAACGATGCAAACACTAAGACACCTGGGTTGGGTCCAAGGCTGTACAGAAAGGATTAAGTAAGTGGGGCATAGGTATTCATCCTCCTCTACATCCTAATTGTAGAGGGGGATGAATACCTATGCCCCACTTACTTAAACTCATTATCTCTTTTTTTCTCCCTTTTATTGAAAATATGTTATAACACACACACACACACACACACACACACACACACACATATATATATATTGGTTTTTCGAGACAGGGTTTCTCTGTGTAGTACTGGCTGTCCTGGAACTCATTCTGTAGACCAGGCTGGCCTCGAACTCAGAAATCCGCCTGCCTCTGCCTCCCAAGTGCTGGGATTACAGGCGTGCGCCACCACGCCCAGCTCATAAAATATATTTTTTTATGGTTCCCTCCCAAGTCTTCCAAGAATCCCCCCACCTTCCTGCCATTTGGATTCACACCCTCTCTCTTTCTCACTCACTAGGAAAAAATGGCAACTGAGGAATAATAACAAAACAAAACAAATAGAACAAAACAGATCAAAATGAGCTGAAAAGGCATAAGATACACATGTAAACACAGAGATTTCTCGAAATGATGGACTGTAACCTAGAACTTTGAGCTAAACAAACCTTTTCTTCCTAAAGTTGCTTTTGTTGTGATATTTTTATCACAGAAACAGAAACAAAACTGAGTCAGTAAGCCAACAGGTTTATCTTTAATTCTGAGACATAGTTTTTAAAATGGTTATATTTACTTTAAAGCAAATCTCTAAAACTTCTATCTTATTTCAAGATGTTTTTAATGAATTAGTTTTACAAGATATTAAATAATTGTATGCCTTAAGAAAATATTCTTCGCTGGGCGGTGGTAGCGCATGCCTGTAATCACAGCACTTGGGAGGCAGAGGCAGGCAGATTTCTGAGTTCAAAAGCCAGCCTGGTCTACAGAGTGAGTTCCAGGATAGGCAGGGCTACACAGAGAAACCCTATCTTGAAAAACCAAAAAAGAAAAATATTCTTCGTCCTCAGTGATATAATTCTTTAGCATTGATTTTATAACCCTTTCTAAAATTAATGAACATTATTATAGTTCAATAATCATCACTATTGGTTTTTGTTACAAATGTCTCTAGATGGATAAAATGTTAAGATAGTATTGAAAGGTGAGTTTGACCAAGGAACTAGGATTATCCATGTATAATGAAGAATGAGGTCAGATACTTTATCAAAATATAACACAAATGGCCTCTAGCTCAAAAAAAATCACTTATCTAGCTTGATAAAATCCCTGTACCTGTCTAAAACCTCATGATCCATATTTACTGTCTGCATTTCTGTTGTAGTCTGGTGTTCTAGACATCCACCAGAATCACCCACTAAACTCCATGTACAACATTTTAGGGCATCATTAGCTGTAGAAACATTTCTCTTCCATATTTACTCACTGGTGCCAAAGGGTTACAGCCCCATGGTCAGGTTACTACAGCAATGGCCTCATGTGATGGTTCCGATTTTCTGTCACTTTTTCCTCTCTGATAAAATGCTTGAAAGAAGCAACTTAAGAGAGGAAGGATTTATTTTGGCTTGTGGTTTAGGGAGGTGCAGTCCATCATGATGGGGACAGCATATCATATCATATCACTCTGTGATACTGAAGCTTGAGATGGTTTGTTCACATCTTGGCAGGTCAAGAACCTGGTTACAAGCCACGTAGCCCTAACCATTCCTTATAACCAGGCCCCACCTCCTGAAGGTTTTATGCCTCCCCCAAACAGTTCCACTCACTGGGGAGCAACTGCCCAAACACTTAAGTCTGTGAGGGACATTCTAAATTCTTATTATGATAAATCATTTATTTAAAAATATTATTTGGTCTTTGACCCAAAAAAAAATGTTTTAGCAGAATTAACAGCCTAGAATACTAGGCTAGATATACTCTGTAAGAGCAAACTTATGTACAAAAACATTCAGTCATCATGCAGAAATACATCAATGGTTGAGAGTCTTAGGCCAAAGGAAGCAGTCACAGAAGGAGAAACACAGTATAGTCCTCGTACATGACGTGCATAGACTAGTCAAGTCCACTGAAGCAGAAAGGAATGTTGTGGATGCCAGGGCTGAGGGGGGGAGGGGAGGGGAGGATGAAGAGCTATTTAAGGGGCTGGAATCTCAGTTCAAAAAAAGAAAAGCTCTGGAAATGGACTATAGCCATGGTTCAAAAACAGTTGGGATGACGTAATGCCACTAAACTGCACACTAAACATGGGTAAGTGGGTAAACTGTAGGTGATGTGCATTTTGCCATGCATACTAAAGCTTTCTAAAACTTTTGCCAATATGGATTTATCCTGTACTTGCTTTTATAAGATTATTTTCTTAGTGAATAATATATATGTATTGTATATGTATGTTCACACATGGAGACACACATAGGTACTTACACACCCAGGCATGCACCTACAACTGGAATTAACATTTCAAGAATGCTTATTTCAAATGTCAAGGTCTGTGTGGGACACTGTACTCTTCTGTGAGGCTTTGGATTTTTTTAAGGGGGGTAGGGATGGACAGTGGAACAGAAGGGACCCCTTCAGATGGAAGAATTTGTTTACAAGTCTGGGATGGGAAGGGGTAGTAATGCTCACGTCTGGGAGGTCTGTGAGGGAGAAGAGCCGGCCAGGCCCAGCCCTACCCCTGGAAGGCCCTGCACACCCACCCATCATTACCATGGTGGATGCAGAAGCAACAGAGTATGTAAAACAGTGTCCGTCGAACAATGTTCCTCTGACAGGGGTGTGAGGAGACTCCTACTGTCCTCTGGAGCCTGAACAGAGGCAGTGGGGACAAGAGAGGAAGAGCGTGACGCCACATCAAAGTTCAGATCCAACAGGGCTGTGGACTTGCCGTGGGTTCTAATAAGTAATAACCAGTTAGTTGCAGGCAGTTATTTACAGTAATAACCAGAAAGTCAAGGCAGCCATTGCAGTAAGAGTGACGCAGGCCCGTTGTGAGCGTCTGTCTGCAGGCACACCTCATTGTTTGCTATTAGAACGTTTATTTATATTGAGTAAACTCTTACCTAAGGTCTTGAAATGGGTCAGCTCTGACAAGGGGTGTCTCCACTGAGTGTTCAAAAAGAGCTCCTCCTGGCCCTAAAAGAAGCCCAGAGATGTGTCAGGAACAAAAGCACAAGAAGTAGCATCAGCCAAACTAACAGCCTCTGGCCAGGAGGCTGGGCATCCCTAATCCCAGAATCCAGAGTTTTTGAGAATAGGCTTAACCATTGAGAGCAGAAAATCCCAACCCATAGCCTACATTTAGCTATTGCTGGAGACCAGAGTTCACATTTTAAGTCTTTACGCTGTAGAGCTTCGGTACCTAAGTCACAAGCAATGCTGGCTGGAAAGCAGAGCTGTGGTTAGAGCACAGCTACTTATCAGCCTTATGGCTGCAGGGCAGACACCCAGTGTGAGCCTTGAGATAAGCAGTCCTATGTGACACCTGAAGTGATCAGGTTAGGACTCACACAAAGCCGCAGGGCAGATGGAGCCGAGTCCACAAGAATGAAGGTGGAATCCTCTGTGTTGGGCACAGAGGTTCCTCAGGGCAATGCTAACCTACTGTTCAGGTTATGTTTAAAGTATTTCTTACCTTGACTCTCATGGGCACATGAACAGATTTGGGCAGCACTGCTTCATCTGTGCACACCCACTATGGTTTATCCAGTGGGTTATTGATCCACTAGGTTCTGCCAGACCAAAGCTCAACCCCTCTCTAGGTCTCACTCATGCTTGGACTCCACAATTAACTGATTCCCGTCTCAGGTTTAGGACATACCCCTGCCTGGACCTCACCTCTAACCAGGCCCCGCACTCTGTTTAGGCAACACTCCTGCCTAGCCCACACCTCTGCCTGGCCACACCTCTGCCTGGGCCACATTTCTGCCCAGGCCACACTCCTGCCCAGACCACACCTCTGCCTGGGCCACGCTCCTGCCCAGGCCACACCTCTGCCCGGGCCACACCCCTGCCCAGGCCACACCCTTGTACCAATTTCTGCCCTAGTTTGTTTTCTATTGATTTGATAAATACTATGACCGAAAGCAACATGGGAGGAAAAGGCTTATTTTAGTTTTCAGGTTCGGGTCTTATCACTGATGGCCGCCTTGGAAGTGGTTAGAAATGCAGTCTTGAGTCCCATACCAAACCTTCTTGTCTATGATTTAGATGTGAAATACTCCCCGGGCTCATGTGTTTCATTACTAGGTCTCTAGTAATGGTGAGCTGTGGAAACTTTAGGGCTGGCCTAGCTGGAGGAGGTGGGTTGCTCGGGTGGGGCAGGCCTTGGAGCTCATTGCTGTCTTATTTCTGGTCTGAGCTCTCTCTGTTTTCTGAATCTCTGCGCTGTGTAAAGCTGTGCTGGGCCATCAGCTCCCTCTGCCACAGAGCAAGCAAGTTCAGCCTCCATGCCTTCTCTCCCACCAGGGACTCTCTCCTGAACTGTAAGCGAGAACAGGCTTTCCCTCCTCAAGCTGCTTCTGGCAGATGCCTTGTTATAGTGACAAGGAAGGCAACGGAACCACCACAGAGATTCCAGGGACAAGTACAGTAAACACAGACACAGCGAGCCCCTGAGGTGGCTCTGATGCGTACCGGTCACTTCAAACACGGCAACTGCCCATCTGCTTCACTTCCAATGCTACCGCCTGACAGAAGCCCTGGACGAGGGAGCGGCTCACTCTCTGTAAAGAATGGCTGAGTTTGATGGAATCTACCCTTTCCTCTACATTTTAATATGAACGCCCTGCAGTGCAGCGATGCGTTCCTAAGAGCTTTGCCGACTTGGCACACATTCATCGTGATCCACCAGCAAGAGTAGACGGGCCGTACCAACCCACTCTGACACATCAGGAGACAGAACTACTAACAACGGACATGCAGCTAGTACAGACGTGGCAGCAAGGTCAAGAAAGCCAATGCTTCCCAGACAGGTGGTCCTCTGCTCATGAGATGCTATGCTCCGATAACCATGCCATAAACTGATAATATCCCACGTGGGAGATACATTGACTCTACCCAACATACACGCCATCTCAGCAGCACAGCTGCTGGGTACTGAGGCGGTTCAATCGTATGGGATCCAAGGGCTGACTAGCAGGTGTAGCACTGGTCACTGTAGCTCTCCAGCCACACAAGGGGCCCACATAGTGCTAGACCAGGAAAATATCAAGACTAAAACTTCCAGTTACTTTCTACTAACTTTCCGTGTGTCCTGTCTCCATCATTACAAGGTAGACAGGTTGAATCATCACAAGTAAGAGACTATATGTACTTTGGGCCAATGGGTTCTATGTTGGATACTTAGCTACTTGTTCTTTTACTTATTAAGCTGTAAGTGTGCGTATATATGTGCATGTGTGTGTGTGACTACGTATGTGTGTGTATGTGCATGTGTGTGTATGTGTGACTGTGTATGAGTATATGTGCATGTGTGTGTATATGTGACTGTGTATGTGCCCATATGCAAGTGCATATGTGTGTGTGTGTGTGTGTGTGTGTGTACACATCTCACCATGTAGCCCAAGTCTCAAATTCATGATCTTCTACCACTGCCTACTGAGTGTTGGGACTACAGGCACATGCCCCTCCCCCATGCTTATTTTAATTTATTATCATTGGTTTCTTTCCTAGTGTCTTTTAGAATAAAAGAAAGCCAGGACACTGCTTCTGTGATCTAGGCTGCAACTTTAGGTTGTCACTTTACATATGCTTGGGAATGATGCAAATGTTATGCAAAATTGTATGGGGGGGTGGGTGAGCCTACTTCCTGGTAACCCTGTGAGAGGATAATGCTGCTGCAGGCTTTCCAATTCATGCAGAAAAGTCCAGAGAGTGGCTGAATCCCACCGCAGTGCTTGTACCTCTAGTCTCCCAGAAGCACAGCAAGTGAGCTTACAACAGGTTCTGAAAATGTTTATCTTAGGATTTTTTTCTGCTGAAGGCAAGCCCAGTGAGCACTTGATTCCGCTTTTAACTCCACCAGAGGAGAATCTGTTGTGTAGACACGTGGGGTAGTCAAGTTCCTGGCATAATGGGAATAGTGCCAGGTGTGGATTGTACAGAAAAAAAGATCTGTAAGCTGTTGGCTACGGTGACTGGAAAGAGATAAAGAAGGAAGGTGGGTGAAGCTCTGAGGAAGGCCTCGTCCTTCAGATACAAACTGAATGTCAAAAGAACTGTCAGGAAGAACATTAACACAGCCTTTCCTTAGGGGAGGCCAGGGCAGAGCTGGCTGTCTCCACGTACCTGTCACCCGCAGTCTGCCTGTGCCGACCACGACACCCTGCTCCTCAGCGGTGAACAGTGGCTTGCCAGCCTCAGACCTGACTTGAAAGTGCTGGCTCTGGACGTCTACCATCTGGGCCCCTGAAAGACCAGCCAGCAGCATATCAGACGTGTTTACCGTAAGCCACATTGATTCCCTGTTTTTACAACGCTTGTGTCAACCACGGCCAAACAATGCACCTCCATCTGTGCACCAGGGCACTCACCCCACAGCATCCCTCCCACATTACTCATACACAAACCCCAAAACAGGTCATTTCCCCTGTGTTGTTATTTGACCACATATGGGATTCAGGACAGACACATTCAACAAAGCCTCACCGAGTGAGTGAGGAAAATGAACAGCGCCCCCCAAACATCTGAAGCCAGCAGCTGATGACGGAATTTAAAGGCTGATGCTAAGAGGCTGCAGTGGGGACCCAGCCTTTGCCTAATGGAGACCAACGGGCAGCTCTTGTAACTACAGCCAAGTGGGTGGGAGCTGGCCAAGGCTGGACGCTCTGGAAGCTGCAGTCACTGTGCCCTGTGCGTGATGGGGGGAGATGCACTGGGAAGCAGGGACATGGACCAGGGGGATCAGGGGAGGAGAGGGTGTGGGGAAGGGGAGGAGAGGGCGTGGATACGCCTCTGGCTCTGGGCTGAGGTCTCTGTTCTCTCGGGCCTAGTTAACTTGGTCACTGGCAGATATAGTCTTTTGAATATCATATTCTATATCTAGTGCTAACCTTCACAGGCCTCTATTGCCTGGAACTGAAATCGTTTTGACCAAAATATCAGGGGCTGGGGAGGGTCTCAGTGTGTAAATCATTTGCCACGCACTCCATGAGGACCCAAATCCCCAGCTAGCAGCATCAATATACATGCTAAGTGCAGCAACTCAACAAGCATGTAGCCCCAGTACTGAAGGTATGGAGACAGGGAGATCCCAGAACTCACTGGCCAGCCATTCTAACCAGATGGGCGAGCTCCAGGTTCAGTGAGAGACCTTGTCCTCATTCACATACACACTGACGTACACGCTTATACATACTCATATACACACTCACACACACTCATACACACACACACACACACACACAAAGCACATACACACATAAACACACCTCTGCCTCTTGGTGCTAACTGTTCTCTATGAGCAACATGAAAGCCAGAAGGCTCATGTTTTGTTCCTTCTAAATAAGCTTGCACTTCTTTAGAAGAAACCTCCGTCTATGGACCTGGAGCCATGAGCGGCTGGGAGGATGGCCGACTCACCCACTTTCACCCGGCCCGTGACCTCCCCTTCAGAGTTGCGGGCACTGACTGTCACGTTCTGAGTTGACTGCAGAAGCAGAGATGAGTCCTGGAAAGGATTTACAAAATTAACAAAATACACCTTTGTATTTGCATATAGTTTATATTTACATTCTATATAATTACCACACACACACATATATATTTTTTACTGCAAATGTATAGGATCCCAGTGATTGATTTATATATATATATATATATATATATATATGTGTGTGTGTGTGTGTGTGTGTGTGTATACACATATATATATATATACATATATATACACACACACATATATATACATACACACACACACATACACACACACACACACCTTAATACATTTGCAGTTAAAAAAACAAAAACAAAAACAAAAACAAAAACCTCAGCCTGAAGTTGTTCATTCTAGAAGGTTCCATTTGCTATGCTCTGTTTACCCGACTTTGGTCAGCAGGTCCTGAGGGATGACTTGGGAAAGCGGGGAGAATGAGCTCTCATATTTTAATGTATTCAGACCTGACTTTCTAATGAAAATTTGTGCTAATTTTCCTTGTCCTCATACAGCAGTGTTCTTAACATTTCCATGTATGTATTTTAAGAAGTATAGCATTTCCCACTGCAGTTAATGTAAGTGCACGGCAGAGTCCTGCTCCGATCTGGTTCCTGCATGAGCCGGCCACAGTTACAGACCATCTGCATGTGCTCCTTCAACCAGCAAGACTCCTAGAAGTACTAGGACATAACCCTGGGTAAGACTTCGCCTGAGTTCTGCCTGCCCAGAACCTCCCCTGTGTGTCAGTACTGACTCTGACTCTTGAAGGGCTCTAATAGACCAGAGCAGGACAGACAGAGCTCTGGCAGGCCCTGCCCTTCCCCCATTCCCTCTGCCTTGCTAATCGTTAGATCACTTTCCTAAAGCTGGCCACCAAGGTCCAGTCCCTTATTTGGCCACTTCCTCCCTCTGAGGCTGACCACCAGGTTCCGGCTATCAAAGCACTGAAGTCCAGCAATCAAAAGACCCTGTTGGCTCGCCTAATTAACATACCAGTCAAAACAAGCCAACTCATCCCAACCCAGTGGGAGTCTCCTTTTCCCATCATAAACTGCTTTGTCCCTCCAGGTCAGATATCCCTCCCCCTCTCCCTAGTTCCTTTCCCTTTCTCCTCTGTCCTCTCTCTCCTGTCTTTGTATCTTGCTCCCTGTCCTCTTGTCCTTCTGAGTCAAGTAAGTTTCCTTTTGCTGAGAATTAGGTCTTGGGGTGCATTGTGCTGACACCAATCCTTACAACTCTGATTCTGCAGTCGGTAAGACGCCCTAACAGCCCTTTGAGAATAACTTTACTTCGGTCTTTGTAATCTTTTCTTTAGTTTCACGGAGGCTTTCCAAGTTCATGATTATTTCATAGTGACAAGTGGCGCTGCTTATGGCGAGTCTCGGGCTCACAACCCTCTAAGCAGCACAACTAATGCAGAATGGCTGAATGGCTGGAGTTTCTCCCGAGATCCTCAGAGAGCGCTGAATACCCCGAGTCAAGGCTGCTGGGCTGCTTGCACCAGTGGAGGGACAGTCAACTGTTATGGGTAAAGATGTTTTAATCCTAAATTACGTTATTTTTTATGGGCTAACTTGCTGAGGCTACTAAACTCAGAGTAGAAGCATTTAAGAACAAAATCTTTATAGCACAAATTCTGTGTAAAGCCTATTATCCAATAGCACATTATTAGAGCACACTGTGAATGTGTGCACACACCTACTTGCTAAAAATCCCCTCTGAAGAACAGGATTTATGTGCTTAAGCATCACTTATTTTTCACAAATTATGTGAAACAATATTTTCTTACCACTCTGGAGCGTATTTCTTTGGCGTACAGTGGAAATAAAAATTCTGACTCCCCTTCCAGGTGAAGCCCGTCTGCTGTAACGTGCAAGTGACCCATTCCTATCTGGAAAAGAAAAGAGACAGGAAGTTTCCATTGCTTTATTTTTTGCTTCTTTTCAATTAACTAAGGTTACAAATGCATCTTCATACATTCCTTCTGTTTTTCTATATTTCTCCTAAATGTCTATTTGAAATTTTAGTTGCATATAGTCAATATTTATTTTAAAAAATTTTTTAAGTACAAAGGTCTATTTGAAAGATACATATATGACTTAACAAATAATTTTATAATAAATATTTAAGACCCATGACCACATTGAAAAAATAAAACCTTACTATAATTATTTAATTTTAAGAACATTGATTATTGATTGATTGTACGTGGCCACATATGTGCCATGGCGTCTGTGTAGAGATCAGAGGACAACCTGCAGAGGTTGGTTCTCTCCCTTGGCCATGTCGGTCCCAGGACTCAAACTCAGGGTGTCAGGCTTGGCCAGTCCCTTTGCTTACAGAGCATCCCTGCATGTGAACAGAGGAAGCCTTGAGAGGACGCGTAAGGAGCCAAGTCCTGAGCGAATGTGTGTGTTTGGTAGCCATTTCCAGAGCCCAGTGCCACAGACAGACCTATGGGAGGCTCAAAGCCTTCCTCCAGGCAAGGATCTGAGCAAACTGGTGAGCCACCCTCTGGTTCACATCCAGATGTTGTCAGTGTGCAAAACCCAGCAACTGCAGCTTCTCCTCCCAAATAATTGCAACCTGAGACTTCTCCCCTACTGAGACCTCCTTCAGGGACAAAATGACCCCTCCCCTGTGCAGTGCACAGGAACCTGCTGGGGTGTGTGTGTGTGCTGTAATTGGTGCTGCCCCAGCAGATGGAGCACAGCCCGTCCATCCCAGCTTTTCTGAACGCATGTCTGTCAGTCTTCGTTCCCTCATCACCCTAGTCAGGCTTCCAGGACCAAGCTGTGCTGGGCCTGACACCTCGGCCCTACTTTCCAGTTTTTAAATAAAGATATAATAAAATGGACTCTGCTGAGGCATACAATTCTTGACGTGTCAGCCCACAAACATATATACTAATGAGAACCACAAGCACAATTAGGATTCATTATCCCTCAAGACATCCTAAACATCCTTTTAAGGCTGCATGTTCACTGTGTTCTTGATGAAACAAATATTTGTTGGAGAACTTTAACTGAGAAGCACTTTCAGGAAGAGAGAAGTCTGTGTTCCAGGGGCTGCATTCCCCAAGTCTACAGTCACAAGGGCCAGTAAACCAAAGACAAAGAAAGCCACCAAGCAGATCACAGAGGCGACCACGACCACTGACCACGGTGCTGTAAAACCACCTGGGGTTACTCAGCTCCCCTCCCTGTGCCTCCTTCTTCCTTCAGTGCCAGTCGCTTGGAAGGACCATACTACACGCTCGCGCAGCCGCACTGAGTTCCGTGATCTGAAGCACAGCGCGGGGTGGCGGTCATCACCATCCCCACCCTGCCATCCTGTCATGCATTCCACCCAAGCATTCAAAAAGGCCTCCACACCCACTGAATGGGCATTATCGGTTTATTCCCCACATAGCGAAGAGGCTCAGGGCGGAGGAGGCAGCAGCCTCGCGGTTGAGATCTGAGTAGGGAAAGTCTAGGAGAATCCATGATTAGTCTTTATGATTGGTACAGCTTCACGACCTGAGACAGGAACGCTGTGTCAGAGGTGAACAGTCCCGTTGTCCTCGTCCCCCTGAACACTCGAAAGACACACAAATCGTGTTATGGAGTAAACACCTCTCTGTAGATTTCAGAAGACACTCCTCAAAGAATATAGTTTTTGTCTTCTACAGTGTTAGAGAAAGTTATATGTCAGTTTATAGGTGTCTACCTCTGCTTTTTAACTGTTGCATACTACCCCATATGAATGCAAGATCTCCTTGTTGTTTTTATTGTTCAAGAATTTTACACATGCAGACTGCATTTGGTAAAATCTATATCTTTCTCTTCCCCCGCCCCTCTACTTTTCCTTCCCAACTTCATGTGCTCACAGAAGACTTTATTATTTTACCTAAAGAGTAGGAGGGATACTGGATTATAGCATTTCCTCCCAAACTGTACAAAGACAGAGCAATCAACCCAGTGCATTTGCAAGGAGACCAGGAGTTTGTGAAGACATGCTATGGTCTGCTCAGTATCCTACTACTTTAATAGAATATAGATCACAGACTGCTTGTAACATCCTGGATTAGACGGCATGTCTGAGAAACCCAAAGTAATTTTGCGGTATCAACCTAGCACTAAATGTGTGTCACTTCTAAATGTTCACAACTGCTTATGTGTTCTAGTTTTACTCCTGAAAGGGTCATCTGACCTTCCATTTCTTTTCATGCTCTAGAATAAAAAAAAAACATTTATTGAGTATCTAATTGCAGCCAATACACTGGGATATGGATAAGGAAGCAAAAAGTACAATGTCCTATTGGGTCCTGAGTTTTTTGTGGCAAAATGAACTATAACAGTAATAAAGACCATTAAAAGCATATTGGAGTGTCTGGGAACTGCATTGTGGGACTTACTAAACTGAGCTAAAAGGGCGAGTCTTCGTGGAATTTTGTTTATTGGAATGTGAAGGATGAACTGTGTCATAGATTATACAAAGAAAACAGGTTTGAGACTCATAATAGCCCAAAGCCCAGAGAAAGCCTGGTGTGTGAGCTGGGTTCTGAGCTCAGGCCAACCACACCCTCCGGAAAGGAAGAGCCATTGGCTCAGGCAGCTGTCCATGGTGCCTCAACCTTCTTCATCTTCATTAAATGGCTACTCAGAGGACAAATGGTACCAGTGGGCAAGCTGATGACACAGGTTGCAGCAGAAAGCCTGGTGCTGTTTGTATATCAGACACCAGTGATCACCGGGTTTCTACTGGCGACCCCAGAGATGCTGATATATACCCGCTGCACGTGGTGAGGTGTATCTCTCTCCTCCACACTCAGCCTTGGGGATATCCTGACCCCTTAAACAGAGGATGGCATTTGCCAGACACAGTCTGTTCTCTGCTTCAATCCCATCCTGGTAGCAGTAACATGTAAATCAAAACTTTCAATCTGGTTTTTAGACTGAGAGCACTAATAAACTATAATACCCTTTAGAAAGACATATATCGCCAGGGAAGAAGCCAAGATGATAGATTAAATTCCAGAATGCTATATTTTTCTTTTAACCATAGTTTCCATTCATTTGAAAGTCAAATCAGAAGAAGAGGCAGAGAGTTTACGGTGTCCATGTCAGACCGACAGCAGGGGAAGACGGTCGGGCCAGCCATCGTGCAGGCAGAGTGGAGGAGGCAGGCTGTTCTCCAGTGCCAGCATGGTCCTGGAAAATGCCACCAGATTAGTGGCAAAGGACTGCTAAGTGGGGCCATCGCCCAGGCTAGATAGTTCGGTGAAGAATCAAGAAGTCAGAGGCCGAGCATCCAGCCCCGTGACTGGCCTGCACAGAGCCTTGGGTTCTGTCCTCAGCATGAAGGAAGGAAATTTAAAAGGTAAGGTGGCAAGGGAGGGAGGGGTCACTCCCTCCGTCTCTGTTCGGCTTGCACCCCATTGCCTCCCCTTCTTCCGTGCTGCCTCCTGCAGGCGCTGACTGGCACTGTGCCTCCTCCCTGGCCAGTTTCATCAGACGCCCGCCCGTCTCCAGCTGAAGGCATTGCAATGGGCAAAGGAGTCAACATATCCCAGTGAACAAGCCATTAAAATGTGATCCATGGGCTAATTTTCATATAATTACTGCCATGAGATTTTCAAAACACAATGCTGCCTCCCCCTTTATAAGGACAAAACTCTAGTTGTAAAATATAGAACATCCTGACATTTAGGAATAATTAGGAATTTGTCTTTATTTTTGTCTTTCAAGTTTAATAAAGGAACAAAGATTGACAGAGGATTTTTTTTTGTTTTCTATATTCTTTGTTTATATTCCAAATGACTTTCCCTCTCCCAGTTCCACCCTCCCTATAAGTCCCATAAACCCTCTTCCCTCCACCCATTCCCCAATCAACCCCCTCCCACTTCTCTGTCCTGGTACTCCCCTACAATGCTGCATCAAGCCTTTCCAGGACCAGGGCCCTCTCCTTCCTTCTTCTTGGGAATGATTTGATATGTGAGTTGTGCCTTGGGTATTCAGAATAGCTCATATGCCACCTCTTCTATTGGATAAAACAAATGATCGCCCCGCCCACACACAAGGACCTCACACCCACTCAAGGTTATAGGGGGTGTAACCCAGCAGGTAGACATCACTGAGGCATCTTAGAAAGTTACCAAGTAAGTTATTAAGAAGGAAATAAAGGTAGTTAAAAGTAAAGATTTGTAACAATGTAAAGGCATTTAGTGGCTATTATGATAACCATCTAATTGATTTTATAGTTCCGTGCAGATAATCATAGAGTTGGGATTCAATACAGAATTTGTACAGTAATAAAGTAACAAATGTTTCATGTGATAAGGAATTTGGGTCCACAAAAATAAGAAACTAACACTTAAGTAAAACCCACGAGCAAAGTATATGGGCATAAAATCATCAGGTTTATACCAGGAAGGAGCACAGATCATTTGTTCTGTCAAGTGCCTTAGAAAAGGAGAAAGCTGTGGGGATTTGACTGAGTCGGCCCAACAGGCTCAGGACGTTGGATCCCTGGCTCACACACTAGGTGGCGCTGTCTGAAGAGGTTTAGGAAGTGCAGCTCTGCCGGAGAGAGTATATCACTGGGGGATGGGCTTTGAGATGCTGCCGCCTTCCTCATTTACTTCCAGTTCACTCTCTACATTGGCCGTTTCCTTCTCTGCTACCACACCTGCCACACCTTCCCACCATGATGGTGGAGTCATATCCTTCTGGAACTATAAACCCGAATAAACATTTCCTTCTGTAAGTTGCCTTGGTCTATCTCAGCATTTGAAAAGTGACTAAGGCAGAAACAAGGGGCACTGAAGCAAATACTTCATTCAAGCTTCCTCATGGAGTCGGCACAAAGTTTTTTGAAGGTTTTGATTTTTACTGCATCTCCTATTCACTGTCACATTCTAAAACATATCATCACATCTTTGAAGGGACACACAGTTATTGCAGAGTCCCAGGGGGCACTCTGAGGGGCTTCAATCCCAAGCTCTGGCTTGGCGTGTGCTAGAGAATGGAAGAACCTAGCTGTCCCCACCGCTGGTGGTCACAGAGAGAACAACTCCATGCTGTCCCCCACCGCTGGTGGTCATAGAGAGAACAACTCCATGCTGTCCCCCACCGCTGGTGGTCATAGAGAGAACAACTCCATGCTGTACTCCATGGTGGTCATAGAGAGAATAACTCCATGCTGTACTCCATGGTGGTCATAGAGAGAACAACTCCATGCTGTACTCCATGGTGGTCATAGAGAGAATAACTCCATGCTGTACTCCATGGTGGTCATAGAGAGAACAACTCCATGCTGTCCCCCACCGCTGGTGGTCACAGAGAGAACAACTCCATGCTGTCCCCCACCGCTGGTGGTCATAGAGAGAACAACTCCATGCTGTCCCCCACCACTGGTGGTCATAGAGAGAACAACTCCATGCTGTACTCCATGGTGGTCATAGAGAGAATAACTCCATGCTGTACTCCATGGTGGTCATAGAGAGAACAACTCCATGCTGTACTCCATGGTGGTCATAGAGAGAATAACTCCATGCTGTCCCCCACTGCTGGTGGTCATAGAGAGAATAACTCCATGCTGTACTCCATGGTGGTCATAGAGAGAACAACTCCATGCTGTACTCCATGGTGGTCATAAAGAGAATAACTCCATGGAGCTCCAGGCTCCATCACAAGATGAAGTCCATCCATGCTCAGTCCCCAGCATGGTCACTGAAGAGAATGGGTCTCAGCTGAAATACCTACATTGAAAAATATATCATAGAATATAAAAATAGGCTGGGTCTCAAGCTCAGGAAGATCAGTCAAGTCTTGAAGGAAATGATGTGGTCTTGCTTACAATTTCAGCTTCTTAAACTCAGCAAGCAACATCATCAAAGCCAAGGCCATCATGAAACTTACAGTGACATCCATGTTGGTGCGTAGAATCTCAGTTACCCAGGGGCGGGAAAGGACCCTGCATTAGACCAATCAGTGAACATCAATTGCAACACTGAAGTAGAAGATTTCAGTTCCAAAGAGATTTTGAGAGCTGTGAGTGGGATTTTAGAAGAAACACGGAGGTGATTTGAGGTTTTGGGGTGCTGGGTGTTGACTTCATTCAAATTTTCATGCACATTGGGTAAGTGTTCTTCAGGGAACTGGACTTGCATGCCAAACACACAGACACTTTTGGCATTTTGAGACAGTCTTATGTTGTCTAGGGTGTCCTTGAACTCACCATACACCCGATTGCTTTGAGCTCCAGATCCTCCTGCCTCTTCCCTCTGTGTTCTGGGATTACACGTGTGTACCACTATGCCTGGCTCAACTGTAGTATCTGGACGCTCTCCCAGGATCACCACACACTCACCAAGGCACGGGGTCAGCTGTATATCTACATATTTTTTTCTGAGTTTTTAATTCTTTCCAAATCACACCATCTTAGGTTAACATAAAAATCATCAAGATGTTATCTCGTTCCATCCCCCACGCTCCCAGTGAAGAATTACCAACAACTTAATGGCACTTGTCTAAGGAAACACCCATAGAGGCTTCTAAACATGCTGTGCTCTGCTGCCCAGTGGTAGCATCTTAATTGGACAGTTCTTGGTGGCAGATCTTCCGTTGCTACACACTAACAGAAATTAGTTTCAAATCCTTGTGAGAATGAATCCGCCTGGAGTTTGCCGCCTTTTAGAAAGAGAAATGTCACCCCTTACAACAATAAATGACAGCAAACACAACTAGCCAATGGAGTATTTTATAGAAATATAAACTTAATAACACTCAACATTATAATTCTGTTTTGATTCTTTATATATCCCTTTCCCCAATAAAAATGCTCCCCAGATTTAATTTTCAAGGTTAGTATAGCTATCAAATGCTGTAAAATAGTCATGGATGAGAAAGTATCAGTGACTATAAAGTTTAAAAAGTTTCCAGCGTAAGAATTGTCTTGCATTGATGGGGGTGGGTATGAGCCCAGGGACTGGGACGCAGGGCCACATACGTGCAGGCAAGCACTGTACCACTGAGCTACGAGCCTAGGCACACGCTGACGTTTTAATGTCCATTCCCCTAATTGGCTTATATTTTGTAACTACCATGGAATCTTCTAGCACCTCAGTGCTTAGCATTAGTTGTTACATTTCCCAAGTATTTGCAGTTAGCAATGGTTGTATGCACTGGTGTTATAAGAAAATTTAATTCTAAGGATTGAATGTGTGAGGGGCTGTGATTTGAGTCCTTCAGAAGGCAAAAGCTGCACTCAGCCTTTCGGGGCTCCGTTCACTTCACACAGCTACTGTGCTCGCGTCTCCTGTAATTCTGTCCTTTTCAACTGTCAGTACTCTTTGTTATCCTTTGTGACTTCATTCTGACAGTTTCTTGTCACCTTGAAACAGAGTTTTCTGAGAAGAGAGCCCCTCAGTTGAGAAAATGGCTCCATTAGATGGAGCTGTAGGTAAGCTTGTGGGGGTACTCTCTCAATCAGTGATTGACATGGGAGGTCCCAGCCCACTGTGGGCAGTGACAGCCCTGAAAGGTGGGCCTGGAGAGTGTAAGAAAATAGACTGAACAGCCATGAGGGGCAAGCCAGTAGGCAACACTTCTCAGCCTTTGCCTCAGTTCCCGCCTCCCAGTTCCTGCCTCGGGCTCCTGCCCTGACTTCCCTCAGGGATGGAGTGTGACCTGAGAGCTATGAGATGAATCAGATTCTTTCCTCTCCAAGATGCTTTTGGTCAGCGTTTTATGACAGTGATAGTTTAATCACTAACTAAGCTGTCTTTCTCCTGATTTCCCTTTGAGTTTGTCTTGGTATCATGGATGTTTTTTTAAGTAGTCTCCCTCTGTCACTCTGGCTTATCTTGAATTCTTGGCTCTCGGGCTTGCAACATTGGGATTATTGACCCACGTCACCATCCTAGAAAGATCTTCAGGTGTGATGTGTTAAGTCGGAAAGCGCCACATGGAGACCACCGCTCACAAATGCAATTGCCAAGAGTATTTTTATTTCACAAAAGCAAGAAGCCTGCATGCAGAGATAAACCACTTACAAAAATAGCAGCAAACACAGACAAAGGCACACAGGCCTTTTTGTAGTGAACTAGGGAATTTTAGCTAGAGTTGGGGAATCTAAAGCTTCGTTGGTGCGTGCAAGGGATGTTCCAGGGGTCGGTTTCTGATTGGCGTGTGTCCAAGTGATCAGGAGGCTGCATTCCTGCCCGTGTTTCGAGCATTTAACCGTAGGATAAGATGCCCAAACCATCTAAGGCTGCCCAGCACAGATAGCCTATCCGGAAATAAGATATTTCCCCATCCTGTGGTTATCTCCAGGCTGTTCTTTGGATGGGAGATTTTGTGACCTTGTTCCTGGAATTTATGGCCTAGCTCCTGGGACGGATGACTTAGGAGGGTTCTATGGTCAGTTCCTAGAGTGGATGACTATCCTTTTGAAGTCTGTTGCTACTTCACAACTGCAATTTTGTTACTGTCATGAATCAGTGTAAACATAAATATCTGTGTTTCCAGACGGTCTTAAGTGGCCCCTTTGAAAGGGTTGTCTGACCCCCAAAGGCATCTCGATCCACAGATTGAGATTGCTGCACTAGCTGGTACATGACCAAATTTTTATAGTTCTTTGCAAATGCTGTACGCTATTATTTATCATTCCATAGCCAAGCTTCTATGGTCACAATACTCCCTTGGCACAGATGGATTTAAGAAGGGGCATTGAAGCCCAAACTCCTAGTGACTACTCAGTGCTTGGCACCAACAGGCAAGGGGTCCCCAGACCCTAGCTACTCAGCCCACGTTTCCCTCACCCCCAGCTCCTAGCTCTGACTAATAAGTGGTATCTAGACTCTGAATGCTCAGCCAAAACTGCTGTCTTCTCAGTGCCTCACACTGACAGGCAAGGGAGCCCTAGACCTTGAGCCCCAGCCCAAACTTGTGCCACTGTGTAGCTCCTAATCCCTGGTGTAGACAAGTGAGCCCCCTGTCCTGGGACCCTCTCATGGGAGGGTTGTGATAAATCCCCAGCTGGGCCCCACCCAGTCTGGCTTTCTGTCTGCTGATTGGATTCTTCCTGCCACGTGCATTCTCACCCCCCCCACCAGACAGCCTGAGGTCCCCCTCAGAGCCGAACCCGAGTCCTTAAACCTCCAAAATTATGAGCTGAACCAAACAAGCCTCTTTAGATTAAGCCATCAGCTCTAAATGGGACGCCTTATAAACTCCCTAGCCCAAAGGTTCAGGGCACATCAGCGGGGAGGAGGCAGGAGGCGTGGAGGGAGGACGGGAGGAGCTCGGGGAAGCGCTTGGGCATGGCATGCCGGGTGCACTCCGGAACTCACGGTGGCTGTGGTCACTGCACAAGATCAAGCCAGCCCGAATTCTGTCACAGATAGGTAGAAGATCTCTGGGCCACAAGCCTTACTGTGGAGCTAGTCAGTGGATAGCTGCTGAAGAACCACTCCTCTTAGAGGGTGTGGCCACCGGTAGGTAGATGTCCCCCGCTCCAGTAGGTGGCCCCACACCCCTGCACTTATGGGCAGCACTGATTGGATTTACTGAGTTATAAAAATAACGACATGAAATTGGTAGTCGGATCTGTTAGATATGGAGAGAAGTGTAGGAGGGGTAGGGGTAAATATGATCATATTTTAATGTATACATACTTAATGTATGCATTATCAAGAGTAAAGGAAAATTAAATAAAAACTAAATGAAAAACA
Organism: Apodemus agrarius; assembly: GCA_964023405.1. Classification (NCBI taxonomy): domain Eukaryota; kingdom Metazoa; phylum Chordata; class Mammalia; order Rodentia; family Muridae; genus Apodemus; species Apodemus agrarius. The sequence continues at coordinate 65,075,365 of OZ030013.1, read as the reverse complement.
AGCAAAAGTCCTCTTCTTTAAAAACAAATACTTGCCTCAGGTATTTTATTACAGTAATTTAATTTAGATGCGAGCAGGCACACAAACGCTAAACTATAGGACCAACGACATTAGGAAAATCCAATTCTATAGATTGTAATCTCTAAAGGACCACTAAGACATCTTGACAGAATTAACCACAAATTCAAGATTAGAATTTTCCTGCCCCATAGACATAATGACTGACGGAAAATACAGTGCAATAAAAAAAAAAAAATCAATACAATATAATTTACATTGGGTCGGAGAAAGCAATACTCACTGGAGAAAACCACATCACTCTCAGAATCCAGATAGTGAGAGCGAGATTCACAACGAGGATAGTGAGCAGGAGGAGGACGAACAGGTACAGGCAGCGCTTCCTCCACCCGTAGATGCCGATCTTGTAGACATGCTGGTTCTCGGGCCTCTCGACGTGAGTGCCCTCGGTGACCGTGGTGTACTGTTCTCGCACCATCTTCTAGGGAGGGGAGGAGGGAGAGCAGAGAACTTTGTGGTCAGTACTGATATGTCATGAGTCTAGAAAACAAGGGCAGAGCAGACCAGAAGCCAGGCATGGTGGGTACACATGTAATCCCAGAGCTCCAGAGGGGGGAGGGGAGGAAAGCAGGAGATCAAGGGAACCCTGGGTTTCATGGTGAACTCAAGGTCAGCTGCATAAGTCTCTATCTCAAAGGAAGAACAAATGAGAGAGAGAGAGAGAGAGAGAGAGAGAAGAAGAAGAAGAGGAGGAGGAGGAGGAGGAGGAGGACAGGAAGAGGGAGAGGGAGAGGGAGAGGGCATTATTACATTAAAACATGCCATACTGTTTCAACCACAAGAAAATATTTAATTTGTCACTTAAAATAAGTTGGATGTGACCATTTCACTTAAAATTTAGTGGATGTATTTTCAGATTTTAATCCATTTCACACACATGCATGTGCACACGCACGCACACACACACACACAAAGTCTACGCTTTGAAAATTCTGCTGAGCTGAACTTGACATTGAAGCATCAACCTTGAAGTCAAGTTATCAAATAGGAAGAAAAATCAAGCTGGCAAACATATTTTTAACCTAATTACTCAGTTCAATTCTGAAGAGTTAACTTATGTCTTCTCTCAACTAAATTATTCAGAATTATAAAATATTTTTTACAAGATGCCTACTACACCCATTTTTACCTGAACAGAACAGTAAGATGCATGAGGGTTCTGGATTTCCTTTTCTGAGCATGAGGAGAAGCTTTCCTGGTGAGTTGTGCGTAGGTGGTGAGCTGCGTCCTGAGGCGGCTCCACAGGCTCACTGCACTCACGGGCCCTTCCTTGGACCGTGGGCCTTCCTTGGTCACCCTCACCTTCGCAACCGAATCTCTCATATAAGTGATGGTGTGGGCCCACTCCCTTTGCCCAACCCATGTGCTACACACCGCCCTCCAGGAGCTTGGAGGCACTTCCTGCTTCTTCCTCATTTGAGCTGCATTTACCTGAACCATTTCCATTGGCTGTTAAGCATGCTGTTGTTAAATGTGCCCCAGTTGTACTACTTATTTATGGTTTTGTTTTGTTTTTTGAGACAAGACTCGCTCTGTGGCCTAGAACTCACTCTGTCCCTGGTTGGCTTCAAATTCTTGGCAATCCTCCGACCTCTGCCTCCTGAGTGCTGCTTCACAGCCATGAACCACTGGGCCCCATTCTTATTATTAATGCCAAGGTTTATAATTGTCCCTTTAATGTTTTTGCCTAACTTGTAACCTGCTGATGTCAGCCGAGTCATATTAAAAAGACCTTTCTCCAGGGGCTGGAGAGATGGCTCAGTGATTAGCAGCAATCACTGCTCTTCCTGAGTTCAATTCCCAGCACCCACACGGCAGCTCACAACGGGCTGATGCCCTCTTCTGGTGTATAGATGTAAATGCAGACAATGTACTCATAAAATAAATAAATAAATCTTTTTTAAAAAAATGTTTGGCTCTCCTTAAAAAACAAAAACGGAAAAGAAGAGAAAAAGAAAGAAAAGACCTTTCTCTAGAGAAGGGTGATTTGAATGACCAGGTAGCATACCATATAAATAGTTTTACTAAAGAGCTGGTTTTGTTGTTTGTACTGACACCAAATGCCTGTGAAAAAGAACCCCAGAAGTTCAGATACAGAGCACCACTGGGCAGAAAGTCAGTTCCCCAGGCTGTGGAACTCACGTTGGGAAGAGATCATGCTGACACGAAAACAAAGAGCATCCCGTGATCTCTTCATAACCTCGTACAACAGTAACAGAGGCACTGAATATTCTGGAATTCATACTCAATGTCAATGACGTGAAAATAATTCAGAGTTTAATATGTATATATTGAACAAAATTTAACTTTATAAACTAATTGTAAATAATTTATATTAGCATTAAAAATTATCATCCCTGTTAACTGCAAAGGTGCGTCAATGTTATACCTATTACTGACTTTAAATGCATGGCTCAAATATTAATATCAGATTTTGGGGATTTTTTTCGTTTTTTCTTTTTGTTTTGTTTTGTTTTTTGGTTGGTTGGTTTGATTTTTCAAGACAGGTTTTTTTGTATAGGATTAGTTGTCCTGAAACTTACTCTGTAGAGGAGGCTGGCCTCAAACAGAGATCTGCCTGCCTCTGGCTCCCAAGTGCTGAGATTAAAGGCATGGGCCACCACTGCCCTGCCCTAAAATCAGTACTTTTATAACTTGAACATTAGATATAAATCATTAGTGTTTTTACATAAACATTAGATGTCCTACATTTTTAAATTCATAGCTCTCTATTTGCTATTTAAGCAAAACAATCTTACATGTAAATATTCTATCTTATACATTCTTTGACTCATTTTTAAGAAATTACTTATTTTATGGTCTTACCTGCATGTATGCCTGTCCACCATGTGCACTCGGTGCCCATGAAGGCCAGAAGAGGGCATTAGATGCTCTAAAACTGAGGTTACAAATACTTGTGTGTGCTTAGAAGTAAACCCAGATTCTCTGGAAGGGCAGCAAATACTCTTAACCACTGAGCTATCACTCCAGCTTCATATTTGATTCTTGTTATATAGCAAATGATTGAGTGTATTGCCCATTCTGTCTTGCTAAATATAGGCTGGCCAATGACATTCTGTATTTCAACCAGCCCTTACTTGTCTGCTCAAGACAAGACACTTTCAGAAGCTAGGCACCCAAGATGACCAACATATGAGTCACGCTCCAAAGGAGATAATGATCTTGGGGTTGGTAGGATGCGGAATAAAGTATGGAGTGTATAAAAATAATTAATTAAAAAAAGGAAAAAAATAAATGGCAAAAAAAAAAAACTTGAAAGAACCAGGTGTGGGGATGTAGACTTACAGCTCTATCACCTATCCCCTCAGAAAGAGGTGACCTGAGTTCAAGGTCAGATTGACATACATGGACAGTCTTTCAAACAAGCAAACAAAAAACCAAAACACCAAACTTTCATAAGAGGGGGTGTAGGCATAATTTTCTCTCAGCTGTGGAGAGCTCTTGGGGCTGCTTCTAAGATACTGGCAAGAATTTGACGTTGGGCTAGGACAAGGAAGTAGGCTCAAGATCTTGATCATCTTGATAAGTCCCTTGATAGCATGGGACCTTTGTTTATGCCTTGCTTGTTCCTTGACTGCTTTGCCTTGACCTGGAAAAGTGCAAAGTCTCTTGAAACTCATGCAATCTCTCAACTGTAGTCCCCTGTAAAGTCAAAATGAAAAAGCAGATCACATGCCTCCAACATATAATTGCATAGGTTACAAATTACCATTCCAAAAGCATGGAAAGGGAACATAGTAAGAAAATACTGGACCAAACCAGCTAGACAAATTCAAACTCTGCATTTCCATGTCTGAAGTCAGAGTGCTCTTCAGACCCCCAAGTACTTTCAGCTTTGTTGACTGCAGCACACTCCTCTCTCTTGAGCTGGTTCCTCTCCCTGTCAGCAGCAGATGTCCTCAGCAGGTATCCCAGGTGTCTCCAACATTTTGGGGTCTCCAAGGTAACCCGGGCTTCACCTGCACGGCTTCACACAATGTCCTCCCTGGGCCGCCATACAGGAACTCTGATGACACGTGCCTGAGCTCAACACTTTCCTTAGCTGCAGAAGGAGATTCCGTAAGCCCTTTCTTCAGTCTTTGACTCTAAAGCCAGAACCAGGAGGCCAAAACTGCCAAGCTCTACTGCTTGCTGGGGCTGGAGCATGGCCTCCTCATCCCACTACATCTTCACCAGCTTTCTGGTTTTGATGGATCTCTTCACTGTCTAAGCTTGACTGTCCTGGAATTCATGCTGTGACCCAGCTGGCCTTGAACTCAGAGATCCACCTGCCTCTGTCTACAGAGTGCTGGGATTAAGGGTGTGAGCCACCTGCACTCAAGTTTAAGCTTTTCTTTAATTCCTTTTCACAAATTGGAAGCTTAACTGGGTTCGATTCGCCCTGAGGTCAGCCATCCCTTTATTGCACTTAGCATGGGACTTTTCTTTAATCTGTTTATCTCCTTGAACACAGGATTTAGCTTCATTCCTGGTGTCACGTTTTTCCTCAAAGTGTACATTTTTTATTTTTCCTTCCTCAGTTTGCTCCTTTTTCATTTTAGATCTGCATAAGGTAACCACTAAGAACCACATAACAGAGTCAATACTAGGCTGTTTTTGAGATTTCCTCTGCCAATGAAATTAATCCCAAATTCTTCAATTCAGTCTCAAGGCAGACTTTTGGACAAGGGCAAAAAGCAGCTACCTTCTTTGCCAAGAGATATCACAGTCTCTTGGCCATGTACTAATATTTTTCTCCTCGGAAAACTCTTGAGTTAGGCCCCACAGTTCAAATCACCCTCAGCACCACAGTCACGCATGTTTCTACTAGGATCACCCATTAAGCCACACTTAAAGCATTCAACTGCTTTTCTAGTCCAAAGTCCCAATGTCCACATTCATCTAAAGCACAGCCAGGCCTATCAGAGCAATGCTCCAGACCCTGGTACCAACTTTTATATTAGTCATTGTTCCTACTGCTGTGAAGAGACACCACAGCCTCAACAACTCTTTTAAAGGAGAGCATTTAATTGGATGGTTCATGGGGTCAAAGGTTTAGTTCATTATTTTCATGGCAGGAAGCATGGCGGTGTGCAGGCAGACATGGTGCTGGGGAGGGAGCTGAGAGCTCTACATCTGGATTTGCAGACATCAGGAAGAGACCATGGGCTACTGGCCTGGCTTGAGCATCTGAGCCCTCAAAGCTTACCCCCTAGTGACACACTTCCTCCAACAAGTCCACCTCCAAATAGTGCCACTGCTGATGGACCTATAGAGGCCATTTTTATTCAAACCACCACAACAGGTAAGGGTTTGTTGTTTGTTGTGGTTCCTGGTTCTGCCTCTCCTCCCAGAATGTCTAAATGCTGCCTGTGCATCAGCTTGGAGAGGACAGGGTGAAGTCCACTGAACAGGTGAGATCTGTAGCCCACCTCTTCCCTCCTGAGAGTCAGACAGGCTAGAAGGGGGAATCAGAGTCCAGGACGAATGTTGTTGTTGGGCATCGTGAGCTGAGCTCAACGCCCTCCGCTGAGCTCTTAGCGCAGGTTTCCTAAGAGCGGAACATCCAGCGGCTCAGCTTGATTTCTGTCTTCCCGCCCGGTGTGGTAGGGAGCTCCCAGGTGCCTGACCTATGGCTATGATTATTTTTTCCTGTTGTTTTTCACCCGGCCTCAAGTATAAATTGCTGATCCCTCAGTAAAGCTTCAGCATTCTCCTTACTGAATGACCCGAGTCTGCGTCTTCTGTCAATCCCCCAGGCCTACGCCCGATACTTGGTACCGCATCACCGGGCGCTGTCGGTCGTGGTTCCAAGTCTTCCACTTTCCCCCTCTCAGAGTGTCCAGACACACTGCACAGCAGGCTGAAAGCATTAAGTGGAGTCTGGAACAGGTAGGATTCTGGTCCAGTGAGTGCTGGGGGTGTGGGGGAGGGAGAAGGCCTTCTCCAAGAATCTTAGCGTTACAGCTCTTTTAGATGAAGGCTTTCTCTGATGCTCTTGAATGAGGCAGCTCTCTGAGATGATCTTAGCTTGTGGTGTATTTCCTTATTCGGGGTGGGTTTAAATGCATACACTTTAGGGGTGGACCAAGGTTACATAGCTTTGAGGAAGAGCATGAGACTATCCAGGGAAGGAAAAGGTCATTGGTTGAAGGTTAAGGCTATTGGCATGACTCATTTGCGTGGGGAGAAAGTCCAGGTGCTGTGCTATGTGACTGACTGCCTGTGACCACCTGGTTGGGGGTCTCCAGGTTCTGTGCTCTGAGGCAGGCGTGGAAACAGGGAGAATGTTCCACTCCTGCTGCTCTCAAGTTTTGAGATTTTCAGGGTTTGAACATGCTCTACCTTGCCCGTTCTGTGCCAGTTCCTCTTGTGGCACTGCCCATAGGCCCCGCCGTTTGTTTGTTTGTGCTTCATCAGATTTCCCTTTGCAAAGTCTGTGGGGGCATTTCTTGACTAATGACTGATGGGAGAAAGCTTAGCTCACTGTGGGCAGAACTAAGCTGAACCTGAGGCTGGAGCGCAAGGCAATCACCAGGACTTCTCCATGGCCTCTGCTTCAGTTCTTGTCTCCAGTTTTAGAGGATTAGAGTCCTTGACCAGGATGGCTGGGAGCATGGCAGCAGGACACACACACACACACACACACACACACACACACACACACACATATGTATATAGTTCTTTTCATAGTGAAATAACTAATATGAATTTATTTTCATCATTGTCTCAAATTCATAATCATAGTTCAATGACCAAATAGTTATAGCGATAGCTCTGTTCCATTGTTACATTAGTCACTCTGCCTGGTACACCTAAATACAGCAAGGCTGCCGAGTAATCTCTAGACTCTATCCAAGCAGTCTAATGATAAAAGCAGCACCTTGTTATACATGCACGCAAGTGACACAGGAAACCTTGTATGCCTGCTCACAAACATCCACATTAAACGGTCCTACAACTCTTCTTGCCTTTTTATAGTGGTATTGACTTTTAAAATAAAATGGCAGGTTTGTTCCTTGAGCAGTATACCAAACCAGCAGAACCCAGCACTCAGCCCCGGGGAAACACAAGCAGAAGTCTCTTTAGAAGGGACAGAATGGAAGGGCGAGAGACCTGACTGACTGCCCTGCCATCTTCAGCTTAGAAGGCGTTTGTTCCAGCTTTGTTCACTTCAGCTGCTGGTTCATTCTAAAGCACAGTGGCATGTTTACAAAGGTAAGCGGTTCAACTTCCCCGCCTCTCCCTGCGTCTTGTCCCGTCTTTTTTATTCAGCACACTCAGACACCCGAAGCTTTTACTGTGTAAGCACAGAGCTTGGGCGTCATCGGCACCAAGGGGCTGAGCTGGTGGCAACAGCACAGCACAGTCAACAGATAAGAACAGCACTGAAGTCACTGCCGAGCGCATGTGTTAGAGGGTTGCAATGGAAACAGGGGCACGCGGCCTCCTGACCCTAAACACAACCAGTGTCACTGGATACCAACTTGGCTCCCGTTCCTAGCATGGGTTATAACAAGGGTCAGCCATTGACTTACTGCACACACATCAGACGGGTACATGGCTGTAGCAGCTGGTGACAAACTGCCGTGAGCAACTGCTGAGGACTTAATCACAGCACTTCTGCATCAGGCACCAGTGGGAGTCTACAGCTTAGTGCTTCCTTCTGTCACGTGATAACGAACGCCAACTGTTTGGTTGGTTTTGTCTGAGTTGTTGTGGGGGGTGCTTAACTCTCGTGTCAGGTGACCATGGGCACCGTCTGTTTTCCTCTCTGTGTTATTTTGGGAGTCCTGGTGGCTGAACCACTGAACTTCCGTGGTTCTTTCTGTGAATGCAGGCTAGATGACCAAGGGTCTTTGTCTTAGTCAGGGTTTCTATTCCTGCACAAACATCATGACCAAGAAACAAGTTGGGGAGGAAAGGGTTTATTCAGTTTACACTTTCCACATTGCTGTTCATCACCAAAGGAAGTCAGGACTGGAACTCAAGCAGGCCAGGAAGCAGGAGCTGATGCAGAGACCATGGAGGGATGTTACTTACTGGCTTGATTCTTCTGACTTGCTCAGCTTGCTTTCTTATAGAACCCAGGACTACCAGCCCAAAGATGGTACCACCCACAATGGGCCCTCCCCGCTTGATCACTAATTGAGACAACACCTTACAGCTAGATCTCATGGAAGCAGTTCCTCAACTGAAGCTCCTTTCTCTGTGATAACTCCAGCCTGTGTCAAGTTGACACAAAACCAGCAGTACAATTGACCCCTTGTCAACTTGACACACAAACACATCACTATTAAGCCTCAACCCATACTTTCTTATTCATCCCCAAGATCTAAATAACTTTAAATGTCCCACATACTTTGAAAATTCTTAAAATTCAAATCCTTTTAAAAAATATCCAGTCTCAGCTGGGCAGTGGTGGTGCATGCCTGTAATCCCAGCACTCTGGGAGGCAGAGGCAGGCAGATTTCTGAGTGCGAGGCCAGCCTGTTTTACAGAGTGAGTTCCAGGACAGCCAGGGCTATACAAAGAAACCCTGTCTCGAAAAAAACAAATCCAAAAAAACAAAATCCAATCTTTTAAAATTCAAAGTGTTTTTACAATTAAAAGTCTCTTAACTGGGCTCCACTAAAATACTTTCTTCCTTCAAGAGGGAAAAATATCAGGTCACAGTAACAATCAAAAGCAAAATCAAACTCCAACCATCCAATGTCTGGGATCCACTCATGATCTTCTAGGCTCCTCCAAGGGCTTGGGTCACTTCTCCAGTTCTGCCCTTTGTAACACACACTTTGTCTTCTAGGCTCCAGATGCCTATACTCCACTGTTGCTGCTGTTCTTGGTGGTGATTCATGGAACTGGCATCTCTAAAACACTGCTGTCTTCCGCTGTAACTAGGCTTCACCAATAGCCTCTTATTCAGCCCTCTTCCTGGTGCCAAGCCTCAACTTCTTTGCATGACTCCTTCAGTCCTGGGCCATCAATTGCAATTGCGGCTGGACCTTCACCATTGGCCTTCCATGGCCTCTCACAGTACCAAGCCTCAGCTGTTCTTCAGGACCCCTTCAAGCCTTCAAAACCAGTACCACCTGGGTGACTCTTACATATTACCAAGTCCTGCTGCAGCATGAGTTACAACCTTAGCTATCTCTGGAACACAGCCTCATTGTGTTCTCAGAAACCTCTTCCCAGAAGATGTCACCTCGATAATGTTGGTCTCTTGTTAATCACCACTAATTTCTTAGCTCCAGCATCAGTAGTCCCAGTAATGCAAAGGCTTTGCTTTAGTAGTTCTGGTATCTTGTTAATCACAGCTGATTCTTCAGCCCCAGCTAACCAAAATCAAAACAGCAATGGTCTTGATAAGAGTCTTTAATCTTTCCTCTGAAATTTCACAAGCTAAAATTTGGAGTGTTATCACTACAAAAGAGTGTGTCATTACAAAGATAATGGATATTTTAATTGCCCTGATTTCATGTATAGACATATTAAAGTATAACCTACCCAGTAGCTATGTACAATGTGTTAATCAAAAGAAAAGACTTTCTAATGCCAATTTACTGAAGTTGTGACTACATTTTTTAAGTGTATCTGTGTTTTGCCTGCACATATGTCTGTTTACACTAGTCAGCCTACAGGCCAGCTGACCTAGATGTTTTGAGGGAGAGGAGAGAAGTCTGGAGTGCTTCATAAAGTCACCAACTAACTACTGCCTTGTTCTTACACCACTTGGGTCCCAGAACCCTGATTTGAGGTGATGAGGGAATGAAGGACAGACACATGTACACATAAAAGCTGGGACTGGGTGGTCTGATGGAGAAGCCCCAGAAGCCCAGGGTGTTTGCTGTGTACATTTGAACAGGGACCGGGTTATTGCATCCAGCTGAACAGTGAGGTGGGGCTATGACATCCAGATAAACAAGGAGTTATTATACACAGCTGAAAAGGATTCAGGCGTAGCTAATCTCAACGGGAACAGTCGGGGGCAGGTGGAGGAAGCGATGGTGGCTATTTTCTTCACGCAGCGTCAACACCTGCACAGAACAAAGCTTCGCCATCACTCTGGGCCAGCCCTGAAAGGGTCTTGCCATCTCCCATAGGTCTAAGGCACCCGGGGCCTTGACCTGGCTGGGCCCTTACCTGACAATACACATTCACTCAGGACTTTACTCACGCCCACCTCCCATGCCCCATCTTCCACCCTTTCTGTTCTCTGGACCAGCATCTGTGTAGCTCTGTCCTGCTCTGGCCAGTGGCAAGGCCCCATAGTTCTCTGGTCCCACGTTTGTCGTTTCTCCCCCTACCATTGCCTTTTTAATTTTGTCACGTTGTGATGTAGAGAATTTTCTTGGAAAGACTGTATGGGAATATTCTGTACTTTGTAAGGAGTTTAGCTCAATGATCTGAAGGCCAGGTGTCCCTCTATGTTTATATATCATTTATCTGTCTTCTATCTATCTACCAATCTATCCATCCATCCATTCATCCAAGTTTCAAACCTAGGACAAAAGACTCAGGTGTCTATTTAAAATATCAAATCGGACCTACCTGCCAGGTTCTCCCAGCATCCCTCAGTCCCTACCCATTACAGGGTATGACTGGCATACCCACGCCCTACCCTGAACTCTCCAGCCCAGGGCCTGGGCTACCCTTCCCCTAGAAGCTCTTCCCTATATAATCAGGACACTGTGGTTACCTGCCCCTTTTGTGCCTTTGGCCTCCTGGTTGAGGCACCTCGTTTCCCTCTCTCCCCTGCCCGTCTTCCACACGGTTCAGGGTCATGACCACTCTGGACTCTCCCGGATGTGTCTGCCTCTGGCTATGCGCTCCCTTTTCTCCACAGTGAATGTTCTCTTCCACTATACCTAGGATCAGTCACATCCATTCTTTTCCTTTTTCTTTTTTTCATTCACTACCATCACCTACTTATTTGTGAACCCAGGACTTCACACATGCTAGGCAAGCACTGTATCAGAGAACCATACATCAAACCACAGGAAGTGCCATTTTATAGGACAGAATGGAAAGGTATTATTTTAGGCACTTCACTGCCATCTTTGTCAAGGTCACTTGGGAACTTGGACTTGACAGTCTTCAGAATCATAAATGTAACCAGTCTGAGAAAATACTTTCCCTTTGGCTTTGAAAGAAAACCTCAAACCATTCTGGAATCCACTAAATTAACCCCACTTGAACCACTAGTTTTGAAATTCTCAAAGTGGACTCCCTTGTATCTAGATGTTTCCAAGAAAAGAGGCAAAGAGAAAATTGGCTTTCTCCCCCCCCACCCCCCACCCCCGAAACAGGGTTTCTCTGTGTAGCTCCTGGCTATCCTGGAACTCACTTTGTAGACCAGGCTGGCCTCGAACTCAGAGATCTGCCTGCCTCTGCCTCTGCCTCCCCAGTGCTGGGATTAAAGGCATGTGCCACCATGCCCAGCTCTTGTAGTTCCTGGGAACCCAGACTGGCTTCATCCTGAGGGTGAATCTTTCCACCAGTCCAATTGGTCTTTCCCTGGCCTTTCTTCATTCCTTTAAAAGCATCTCATATTTTCCAGTCGCCACACAGTAACTTAGTAACACAAAGAAACCACCGGTTTGAGCAATCAAAAGCAACAGTTCCTCTTCACAGCTACCCACAGTATGGCTGTTGTCTGTGCTACCACGTTCTTTCCTCCAAATCCTGGGGGGGGGGGGAGGAGGAGGGGGGACAAGCAGTCCCAGAACAGTGGAGGAGCTGGCTTGACAGTTGGCTCTTGTGTTGTTTATTCCCAATTACAAAACACCTCGACCTTTGTTCTTGTTTTTAATCCATTAGTGTCTCCAAGAAACTACCCAAAGTCTGAAGCATTAGACTGAGTCTATCAGAAACGATTGAGTGGAGTTGAACATGATTTTCAAGAGTGTTCCTTCTTTGATTAAGTATCAGTCAACATCCCATAATACAGTTGCGTTTGTCGTGACAAGTGTGTAAATGCCAGCAACAAGTCATGCTAAATGCTCTGGGACAACTTGCACAGGTAAAATGAGAGGGAGACGGGATTTTGTTAATAATTAAAATATAATTGAGATCATCAACTTATTGAGCATTATTTTAGGTTATTAGCCATTATATGCCATCGGTGAAGAAAAAACTAAGAAACCCTGTACCTATCTGATTTACAAATTACATACTAATTCTATAAAATTCAAGAGGAAACTGATTACTTACCTTAGCCACTCAGAAGCCACACCGACGAATTGATTCCCGATGAGGGCCGGAGCTCTGGGGTGTTGGAAAGGTTTAAACTCCCATTTCATGTAGGGAGAGACCGACAGTGAGTTCCCAGTCTCTCTCTCCCCTGAGAAAGGGCTCCTTGGCTCAGGTTTCTGCCCTTCCTGTAGCAACAGGCGAAGCTAAATTTACCCAGTGACTTCAATGGCTCAGACACTCTTAAAACTGGGAACCAATTCCAGCCGGCACTCTCGGGTGTGCCAAATGCAAGCCAGAGCCAAACAGAATCCCGACCACTGGGGCAAAGCCAGCACCCCAACATGTAAGCCCTGTGCCACTCCCTGAGCAGCTCTGGGCATCTTTGGTGAGCCCCAGTGTCAACCCTCACCGCAGTCACTTAGAACTCGCAGGCTTAGCTCAGCCCTGGGACTTCCCTGCTTTATGGGTCCCCTTCCCTACCCAGAGACAGAAAACTGTCCATAACAGAAGTCTGTCTCTGGAAACACTTTCCTTAAGCCCCATTGTAAGCAAGAAACTTTACTATTTGAGGAGAAACTTGCATTGTGGTGACTAACAAGAAACAGAAGGTACGTAAACATTACATACTAAAATGACAGCTTTTTTTTTTTCAAGGAAGCTAACATATCAGTTTAACAAATTATGTAAACGTACCCATCTGATACTGAAGTGTCTTTGTTTAAAAAATAATTAGATCATTTCATCTTTATCAGGCATAATATATCAACCTTTTGAATCATATTAATCTCTTATTTTGAGTTATTTTCATGCTGCCTGGCAGCATGAATTAAAATGGACTAAAGTACATTCCTAGAGATTTAGGTCTTCACATCAGACCCTGCTTAGAAGAGACAATCGCACAAGGATGCACGGTTAATTTTAACTTTCTTCTTGGGAGACTGGCCGCTTTCTGTTTATTTGCATTGCAACTTTATAACTGTTTGAAACTTGACACTTCTCTTACAGGAACAGCTGCAGGCCTTAAATTAAACCAGGACAGTGTCAACTAATCTTATATTTATAGGGCACTTAGAACCCTTTCATAGATCCTCTGCACATAATTTTGTCCACTGTGACAATTCAAACTGAGAATCAGAATGTAACAATCAGCTCTGAATTAAAAATACTCAACCTCTTTGTCAGTGATGCCACCTTGGCCTTCCAGATTGATGGAAAACACAAGTTTGAAAGTCCTAATTCAATATTCTGATTGCAATGTGACATTCTTTTCTTGAATTTGTAAGCATGCTCTTTTTTTTTTAAGATTTATTTATTTATTATATGTTGTACACTGTAGCTATCTTCAGACACCAGAAGAGGGCGTCAGATCTCTTTATAGATGGTTGTGAGCCACCATGTGGTTGCTGGGATTTGAACTCATGACCTTCAGAAGAGCAGTCGGTGCTCTTACCTGCTGAGCCATCTCTCCAGCCCCATAAGCATGCTCTTGTTATTGGTACATCTTTTTTTAATGCCAGTCAAGAATTGTGTGTTTCTCACTCACACAATTTCATACCATCAAATCTAGTACTCCACGTGAGACTGACTCAAGCATGCCTTTCTTTTGTGAGTTAATTGAAGTGATTGTGACAAGATTTTCAGTGTTTCAAATGTAGGTCTAGCTCAAGTCTGAAACTCACGTGATATTGTTTTCAGTGGAATCAAAGCATTTTAAAGATAGAAATGATATTAAAGTAACTCTATTCTAAGACCAAGTAATGTGTTCAAGGTTCCATGGCTAATGAAGCATGATTAGAAAAGACTAGAAAAAGCCGGGCGTGGTGGCACACGCCTGTAATCCCAGCACTTGGGAGGCAGAGGCAGGCGGATTTCTGAGTTCGAGGCCAGCCTGGTCTACAGAGTGAGTTCCAGGACAGTCAGGGCTACACAGAGAAACCCTGTCTCGAAAAACCAAAAAAAAGAAAGAAAAAAAAAGAAAGAAAAGACTAGAAAGCCAGTTAGGTTTCCACACCTATTTAGTATTCGATACACCCATGTGTTCCATGCTTGACCTCATACTTCTGTGGTCTAGCCTGGCGTCATCTCATTTTCCCCATTCTTGCACTACACGATGATGACTACAGGTGTGCAGTCTCTACCTGGGTCCCCCTCTTTCAAGTTTTCTCAGTGTGGATAACCCTAGTGAAAATCAGAGGTTCAGGTGGTGATGTCACAGGGAAGTCTTAGATTCCAACACTCAATACATCTAGAAGAAGTCAAGGTGTAAACTGATCAATGAAAACGGGGCTTATGTCATGAGCACGCTGTGTCAGAAACAGGCAAACATGTCTATGCCCTTCCACAATGTCAGGATTTATTGCTATCCAGTAAGTTCTGAAGGTGAGGCAGTTTCCGTGGCTTCAATTTGCCAAATGATCTCAGTTTCCTTGACAGCCAGCTGAGCCAGTGTCCTGCAACAGCTTCTTTTGTCCAATCTTGACTACTAAGGTTATTCTCAGACCACACTTGATGTACCACACAGTAATAAAAACACCCACTCCACTCCCTACACTGCAGAACAGCTACATAGTGTTAGAAAGGCCACTGACGAGTTCAAGGAACTTCAAAGAAGACTGAGAAGCAGAGCCAGGGAGGTGATGGAGATGAGGAAGGAGTCACTGCAGCAGTCAGATACCCAGCTCTCCTGACTGTCTGCTGGACACTGATGCACCTGGGGAAGAGTCGAGCCTAGGCTCAAGAGTCGATTATAGCAACCAGAAGGGGTGTGTGTGTGTGTGTGTGTGTGTGTGTGTGTGTGTGTGTGTGAAGGACAGGTCTAGATCCTGATGGACAGATGGACTGACAGACAAGTGGCAGTCCAAGCAGGCTGTGCCAACACTGTAACAGCGGTCACTCAGTTGCTGAGGTCCCTGGAGCAGTAGTCAGTTGTCTGCCTGTTGGTCTCTTGATGCTCACACCAAGTGGTCAGGTGACAGGTCACTGGGGCCATCACCATCACAGTGTGACGGGTCCTCTGCTTGTGGGATTCAGGAAAGATGTTCTACTCTCAGTCTACTGTGTTCATCAAGTTCTTGGGTCTGTTTTCCTGATAGGGTTTTAATATGTCCAAGTACACACAGAGCCCCAAGTCATCTCACTAATTGGGCACTATAGTCCCAATTCGAACTACTAATTGTATAAGGTACTTATCTTTTGACTTTTAGGAAAGTAACATCTGTCTGTCTGTCTGTCTGTCTGTCTGTCTTACAAATTGGACAAATGAGTTGGAGGTGGTGTTGGGAGCATATTGCATAAAATGATGGTTTGTTGTTTTGTTTGTTTGTTTATTTGTTTGTTTGTTTTAGGCTGTGACTGGTCCCGAGAGACTCCTGCCCCAAGAGCAGCTTTGGGTCTGTTTTGAGGATAGAGGATGATTCCACAGCTGGATGGGCACATAAACGGCACCATCCTCTAGGCACACCTATGCAGCTCAGACTGTTCAAATGCTGGTTTCTAGAAGTAAAGAGAGTGCCACATATCAATTTACCGTGGAGCAAATGCCATAATAAAATCTTATTAGGAAAGCTGGGCAGTGTTGGCACACTCCTTTAATCCCAGCACTTAGGAGGCAGAGGCAGGAGGATTTCTGAGTTCCAGGCCAGCCTGGTCTACCCGAGTGAGTTCCAGGACAGCCAAGGCTACACAGAGAAACGCTGTCTCCAAAAACAAACAAAAAACAAAACAAAACAAAAACTTATTAGGAAAAACAGGCCTGAGGACTTAGCACATCAGGCTGCAGGAAAGGTCCAGTTCTCTCATCCTGACTCCCTAAGGAGGAAGGCATCTTTGGTGGTTTGAATAAAATGGCCCCGCGTCCATTGGGAGTGGCACTGTTAGGAGGTGTGGCCTTGTTGGACTAGGCTTGGCTTTATTGGAGGAGGTATGTCACTGAGGGCGGGTTTTGAGATCTCAGAAGCTCAATCTCTTTCCTGCTGCCTGTGGATCTAGATGAACTCTCTGCTCCTTCTCCAGCACCACGCTGGCCTGGATGCTGCCATGCTTCCCACCATGATGATGATGGACTAAACCTCTGAAGCTGCAAGCCAGCTCCAATTAAATGTTTTCCTTTGTAAGAGTTAGAGAGGCTACTGCATGAAGCTGTGAAGATGAAGCCCGGGTTGCCTTGGAGACCACAAAGTGTTGGAGATGGACGCCAGAGCCCACAACATCTAGCGTCATCACTGTGATGGCCCCACTGGCCTGTCGTTGCACCACGACCTGTCGTTGCACCACTAGGTGCGTGCATTAATGACCAACTCGCAGAGCACACCCAGCTGTTCAGAGTCATCTTGGTTTAGTTCCCATGTCTGGTGTGGCTTGAATTGTCCTCTGCCTGCCTGTTTGCCTATCTAACCTGCTGTTCACCTGGACCCAGTCCTGCCCTTTCTTCTCAATAGCTGAACTCAGGTCTACAGGTCTACCCTGACCCTGAAGCCTGACTTTGCAATACACTGAAGAGGAGATGCAAACCTACTGTGGATGCACCACCTACATAGGTTGAAAATATCACAACGTGCAGTGTGTTTGTGTGTTAGTGTGTATGTGTGTGTGGTATGTACATATACCTTGTGCCTGTGTGTATACATGTGTACCAGTGGATGTTCATGCACATATATGTACATGCATGTGGAAACCAAAGGTGGTTGACCCAAAGGATCTTTCTTAGCCTTTGTCTCTGTGTTTGTCTCTGTCTGCCTTCTCTCTCTCTGTCTTTGTCTCTGTCTCTGTCTCTGTCTCTGTCTCTGTCTCTCTCTCTCTCTCTCACACACACACACACACACACACACACACACACACCTACCTTTCGTGGGGGCAAATGGAGCCATGTGAGAATTATGAGTGCTTGTGAGAAAACTTCAAGAAAACACAAATCTTATGACTTCAGTTTCTTCAAAACACAGAATTGTTCTTGGAATATGTTTTCATGCTCACCTCAGATGTAGGGGATGGGTGAGTTTACTTCAGACTACTCATTATTGCTTTCTGATGTTATTCAATTAAATGTTTATGGCTCTATGGGAAAGCATGTTTGCCGTGTGCAGCTTGTCCTTGTAAGAACATTATACTCATGTGATTCTTCTTAACCTTCAGTATAAATTGTCTGATGCTCTGAATAAATTTGGCTATTGCATGAGACTTCAGTCCACCTCACTTATCGGTTCCATTCTTCCAGGTCCCAACAGCAGTGATAGGGTTTCTCACGGAACCAGCAATTCATCCCACACCATTTACAGGCTTAAAACCCTTGAAGAGTCTTAAAGACATGGTACCAACCTTTTAAGACACATGCATTCCTCAGTGTTACCTGGGTCTCAAGCTGATTTTTTCTTAGCTTGCTGGTCCATGTGATCTCTGTTAAATTATATGAAGCATAGAGTGTAGTGAGGAAGACAAGTGCAGTCAGAACTTGAGACAGTCTCCAGGGTGAGAATGGACAATGGCCAAAGGGATTAGTCCTATTTTATCTCTGTTGCTTTAATAACATATCCTGACAAAAAAATCAATTTAGGTGAGAAAGAGTTTATTTTAGCTTACAGTTTCAATTTACTATCCATTCTGGTGGAGCAGTCAAAGAAATAGGCACTTGAAGCAGCCAATCACAGTATAGCTACATTCAAGGGCAGAGAGAAATAAATACATATACGCTCACTTACATGGGCTCACCTAATTTTCTCTACTCATAAGGTTCAGGAACCCCAGCCTGGGTCTTCCCATATTAATTCATTAAGACAATACTCACAAACATGCTCACGGGCCAACACACTGTGAACAACTCTTCATCGAGACTCTTTTCCTAAGTGATTCTAGGTTGTGTCAAGTTGGCAACTGAAGCTAATGTACCCAGAGACTGTTGTGAAAGAAAACACACTCAAGAGGTAAGACTAAGCCGGGCAGTGGTGGTGCACACCTTTAATCCCGTCATTTGAGAGGCAGAGGCAGGTGGATTTCTTAGTTCAAGGCCAGCCTGGTCTACAGAGTGAATTCCAGGACAGCCAGGGCTACACAGAGAATCCTTGTCTCAAAAAACAAAACAAACAAACAAAAAAAGCGCTAAGAATAGACAATGGCCAGAGACCATTGTATCAGGAGGATTGCTACAAGTTTCAAGATGACCCCACCTGAGACATCCAGCCTCATGAACCAAACAACTATTGGATTCTTGGACATTCTGTTAGCAAACTGCAACTGTTGGAGTAGATGGACCACAGCCTGTAAGCCACTATAATAAAGTGTGTGTGTGTGCACTCGCGCCATCATTATTTCAGTTCTGTTTCTTTGGAGAACCCTGACTACTACGGCATGCTATGGGATGTAATAAGTAAGACAGGCAGCATGCCAGGAAGGCAGTGTGAGCAGACTAAAGTACAAAGAAATCATAATAACAAAGGAAATACTAGAGGCAAACAAAGAATGATGTGAGAGACTTGTAGACAGGAGGGATACGGGCGAGGAAAGGAGCTTTGACTTTGAGTACATCTTAATAGAAACCTCCAAAACAGAGAGAGAGAGAGAGAGAGAGAGAGAGAGAGAGAGAGAGAGAGAGAGAGAGAAATAGACCCACATATACCCAGATAGTAGAACTTTTACAAAGTTCTTACTGGAGACAACACACAATAGAGCTAAGTTTGTCTTCCCAGCAAATGACACTGGGACAACTGAACATCTGCATGAGAAAAAAAAAAAAAGAATTTAGTCACTGTGTTAGTCTGGGTTCTCTAGAGTCACAGAATTTATGGGCAGCCTCCATGTAGTTAGGGAATTTGTCGATGACTTACAGTCTGTGGTCCAACTCCCCAACAATAGTCAGCAGCAGCTGTGGATGGAAGTCCAAGGATCTAGCAGTTGCTCAGTCCCACAAGGCAAGCCGGCAAGGAAGAATCTGTCTTCCTTCTTCCAATGTCCTTATATATGTCTCCAGTAGAGGGTGTAGCCCAGATTAAAGGCTGTAGGTCTCCAGCAGAGGGTGTGGCCCAGATTAAAGGTGTGTGTCGCCATGCCTTTAATCCCAGATGATCTTGAACTGGAATCCATAGCCACTATGCTTCAAGATCTCCATGCTAAATCCAGGTCAGAAACTTATATCTCTGAGTCTCCAAATATAAGTGAGCCTTCCAATTCTAGATTGTAGTTCATTCCAGATATAGTCAAGTTGACAACCAGGACTATCCACTACAGCCACAGACTTTAGATTCTTCACAAAATTAACTCAAAATAGATTATAAATATAATTGTAAGATGTAACGTTATAAAACTCCTAAAAGATAACATTGGATAAAATTTAGACAACCTTGGATTTGATGGTGAATTTTTTTCAGTTTTTTTTATTCTGTTGTTTTATATTGATGAAGTGGCATTCTTTAAGTCTTCTAGCTGTTCTAAGGGTCAGCCAGGGTCATCAGCCACTGCTGTGAAACATCGCTGCCCCTGTGAGAGAGCAGTTTTATCTCTACCACTGTTCATCTTTCCTACGACTCCCTTTCCTCGAGGGTGACTCCCTGCCATCAGCGAGTCTTAGCCTTGTGCCAGGAAGGAGTATACTATGCTCTGGCTGGGATTTTCGTCGTGACCTGACTCCGCGTTTGCCGACTTTTGCTTCTCTATTGGCCACTCTCCTTCTTTGACAGGTGTTTCCCCATTGTAGCCAGAGTGCCCCAGAGACAGACGGGTTCTCAGTGTGGCTCCTCATTTGCCACCTCCTCAGCCTGCTGCTGCCAGTACGTGACTCCCGCTCTCAGTTCTGTGACATAAATAGCCATTCAGACGCCACCCTGGGCAGGACATGCCCTCTCCCTGTGAAGGGCATCGGCTGCCATCGCTGGAACCCGCAGCAGGTCTTTCACTCCTTGGCTCCTTGGCCACACACCCACCCAAACTCTAGTATTTCGTCAGCTTTATTTCTTTGAATTTGTTTTTCCTGTTGCTTTTGAATACTTTCCTGAAGTCAGTGTGTAAATAATTCCACACTGTGGGTCCTTGCCGCAAGCTGTTTCATCGCAGGGGTGAATGGAGCCATGGGGTGTTTGCCTAAGCTACTTAACAGCCATTCTCTGGATCCTTCCTCTTGTAGAAATAATGGCTTTTCACACAGTTTTAGATGCCTAAGGCTGAGTGAGCTATAAACAACCAAACTTTCTTTCTCACAGTCCTGGTAACTAAGAACAAGATGTCAATGTGATCAGGTTCTGGGTTAGAAAGGTGGGTTCTCATTGCTTCTTGAGACAGAGAAAAAGGTCAAAGAGGCTTCCTCTGGTCACTTTAATCAGAGCACTCTTATTCTAGAGGCATCTATCCTCATGGCCACCATGCCAGCTAAAGATCCAACCACATAGCTGTACCACAACGGTGAAGGAGTGGGGTTTCAACACACACATTTGGGGAGCATAAGCATTGGCTTTGACGCACAGACACAACGATCTCACTGCCAGGAAACCCTAAGCATAGTGTGGACTTGGGAGTGAAGTGGTGGTGACCATGAGACACACCCTTGTGCACCAGACCTTCAGGGTGCCGAGTCCGCTCTGTCTCCTGCCTCCAACACTGGGCAATGGATCGCTCTCTTGGGGATGCCATTCTCTTCAATTCGCCTTTATGTCCAGAAGTGTGGCTGAAGGCTTTGTCCACTTCAACCTTGGTTTCAACCAATAGAATGTAGTCTTTGTTCTATGTTCCCAAGGTGATACCTTTGAGGCCTCTTTCAATGAAATTATTAAAAAACAAAAACAAACAAACAAACAAACAAACAAAAAAACACATCCAGGCTGTGCGGTGTAAGCACATTACCTTTGGTGGTTTCAAGTCATACAGGATCAATTTCTCTTTTGGAGAGGTGAGGGACAAGTTCCTGTGTGTCTATCTCCTCTCCCTAGGACTTCACAAGTTTTCTTTCTTTGGTCTCAGATCATCTGCATTTCCCAGGAAAGAGTTCTTATTCTCTGAGCCAAATCCAGACATGCTGTGTTTTGATATTTTCTTGGCATGAAGGACGTAAGAGGTACCATGAATCATGTCTGTGGTCTGTGGGACATCAGAGTATGAGTGTTGCTACCCAGCTATGTTAAGGTCAAACACTTCAAAACATCCCCGGAACACACCAGATTGTGACTGGTGTCTAAGAAGATATTTTCAACTTGTTAACAAACTTCTAGAATGCAATCAGTTATTGGGATACAAAATATACACCAGGAAGAATATCATTCCAAGTATTTTTCTGTTTATGTCATAATTAAAAGTAAAATCTGCCTGTTATTGAAAGGTATGCTTTTAAAAAGAAAAGTCCTTTTTGCTTTAAAGATTCAACATTCATCAAAAGTCTTCCTTTGGTTCTCTTCTCCATCCTGATATTTTTCTCAGGCATCATGGGCACTTGTTATTTGCTCAATCACTAGGTTGCAGACAATGACGTCATATCCTTTCATTTATGCCCTTTTGCTTGTCAAAATTGGCTTAAAATGTTCTTGCTGAAATGTTTCCAAATTATACTAAAATATGTTGATTGTTATTTTTTAAAAATTTACACATCAAAATGGTCTCAAAGAGACCGACTTAAGTTTTCCACCCTTGGGTTGATGCAGGTTGAACATTTGTGATGCAAATGTCTGAAACCTGGAATGCTCCAAAATCAAAAACTTTTAGTGTCAATGTACAGCTGTAAGTCTGGCACTTTGTGGATATTGTGTGTTATAGTTTGCACCTTGAGTGTCCCCTGAGACCCATGGGCTAAAGACATGGTCCTTCATTTGATGCTATGGGAAGACAGCAGTACACTTAGGTGATGAAGCATGTAAGAGGGAAGTTGGGTCGATTGTGGACATACCCTTGAAAGCACTATTAGAGCCCCAGCTATGCTTTTTGCTTCCCAGTTACCACAACCTGAGCAGCTCCTTGCCAGTGCAAGGTCTGAAACTATGGTCCTAAATAAACCTTTTCTCACTAGAAGTTACCTCGAGTTTCTTGTTACAGTGATACGAGGCTGAGCAACATGGCACACAGACTTGCTTTCATGGACAAAGTGACTTAAATGTTGTATGAAGTTACCTGTAGACTGTGTCTAATAAATTTCACATCTAGACTTGGGTCTCATCCTCAAGACCTCTCCATGTATATCCAAATATTCCAACCATACCCCCTAAAAAGACCCTGGAACTATTCTGGTCCCACTCTCTGGGAGAAGGGATACTCAATCTGCAGCAATCTTTTCATTTTCTGTCTCCTGTAAGCTAGTCACTTGTCTAAAGAAAATGCAGTTCTTATCCTGAACAGATTCATACCTAGATGCTTTGGGGTGTCAACATCCTCTCAGACTGTAACATGGAGAGGGCAGGCAGAGGGGCAGAAGGAGCTGGAAGCCGAGTCAGGAAGTCTTACCCACAGGGATGACCCAATGCCAGACCTTCAGTGCCACCGGACACTCTGGTTTCTCAAGACAGGATTTTGCTGTGTACCCTTGGCTGTCCTAGAACTCACTCTGTAGACCAGGCTGGCCTCGAACTCAGAAATCTGCCTGCCTCTGCCTCTGCCTCCACCACCAGACATTCTGTTGTTTAGTATTTTGAACTCTATGAGCCCTGAATTCTTTTTACCTTAATTGATTGTGTTACAGAAGAAGACATTAGACTCAATGGTTAGTGGGTGCTACACACAAATCCTATCCTCCGTGTGGCACTAACATGAGGCTTACACATGTGGAAAGGGTTCTGAATCTCCTTTGTCACGTGTGAGATAGCCTCTAACCCTCAGGAGTGTGGACATTAGAGGACAACTTGCAGGAGTAAGTTCTTTCCTTCCATTTGTGAGTGTGGGGAGGGTTGGTCTGGGGCTGCTTGTACTCAAATGCTAAATTCTGTACCCCAAGACCTGGTTGCTCCAAGACAAGGAGACCCTCCCATATACCAGCTTTGATGTGTGAACCTTTCTCCCCCAGTTATCCTTGATTGGTTAACAAAGATGACTACAGCCTGGGATGGGGAGGAGAGGGTGGGTGGAGCAAAGGCTCCGGGCTTGGGATCTCAGGCAGGGACCATGAAGGAGAAGAGAGAAGAAGGAAGAAGTCACCTTGGGGTACCTGGATGGTGAATGCATGCCCAGGAGGGACAGTCTGGTGGAGTAGGAGCTGCCCAGGCAGAACATGGCAAATAATATCATGGGGCTATAGACAGGGAAGTAGAGAAAATAGCACAGAGGGTTAATATCTGCCCAGCCTTTAGGCTTATTGTAAATGTAAAGATTTTTGTGTCTTTTATTTGTAAACTACGACTTGGCCTATGTGAGATAGAAACCCCCAAATAATATTTACCACAACAAATGCGGATCCGGGGATCAAACACCAGCCACCACATTGTCTGCAAGCACTTTCTCCTCTTGTTTCTTCTGCCTTGTGTCTCTGAATGTGAGGCCTTCTTTTCTCCTGATTCAGATGGGTTACTAGCACTCGTTCACACAGGAAGAATGTTTGTCTAGGATGCTGTAACATAGCAGGAGGATGGCTGGGTCCCAGCTCTGAAACTTACCACAGGCTCTGTCACAGCCTCCTATGTGTTATGCAGGAGTCCAAAGGCCAGGATGCAGGGGCGGGTGGATGACATGCAACAGCCATATTACCCGCTCCAGGGAGAAGCTGGGACAATGTGATCTACACAGCACCTTCTTCCCTGCACGTATGTGAGAGGTCATCTGGGAATTAATTGATTGGATATTTACATTGGATCATTCGGACCAAGGGAAGTTTGTAAAGAAACCATCAAAGGGCCAGTGAGATGGCTCTGTAGGTAGAGTGCTCGCTGTATAAGTCTGACTACCTGCAGTTGATTCCCAGAACCCAAGCAAAGGCAAAGTGCAGAACTGCCTCCTGAAAGCTGTCCTCTAAATTCCACACATGCACCAGGGCATGCATGGTCCCCTTCCCTACATGTATATCATGTACATACCATACTATACCATGCTTATTATGATGATATGATGATGAGTATAAATATTTTTAAATAAACTGGTTCAGGAATTTTACAGGAACCCCTGAGGAAAGAACTGAAGTGTGCCTAGTGCTGGCCAGGAGAGTCTGGCGGGAGGGTGAGACGTGCCCCACAGTCCTTTCAGCTGCTTTCAATTAGGCCAATGTTTAATTTGGTTTCAGTTCCCCGAGGAGATGCTCAGGACTGAGACACCCCAATTTAAACCTCAGCATGTAGTCGGGCATGGTTTCTGCACACTTCATATTTGCGATTTCCTCTTTCCTTGGGTCACTGATTACAGTAAGTGAATTATTAATCTTAGAAAGGGGGTTCAGCCAGGTGAAAAAGGGGGTGGCTTTTTTCCCCCAGTGGCTTATAGTAGATCTATGAGAACCAGGGATTTGAAAGGGGACCTATAGCCTTAAGCAGTTAAGAAGCGTTGAGTTGACATTCCTGATTTTCCCTTTCTCCTACTTAGGCGGGATATTTCCTCTGGTACCATGGCATTACAAAGCACAAGTTGGAATGCAGTGATTTAATTTCCTAATTAAGTGTCACATCCAGGAAAGTGGCATTTAAAATACCTCAAACCGGGGATACTGAAAGAGAAAACACTGCCAACACATGTCCTGTTCGGTTCACAACCCATAAATTCAGCTACAGGTGGAGCTAAGGAAATGGACATTTTAAGATACAGCTACAGCGTTTGCACCCGTCTTCAGATCACAGGCTGTTTGCATCACTATGCTGGCATTACCATGTCTAGTCAGTTCACATCCTATTCAATTCCAGAAAAAGCATCAGAACTATGTTTACCTTTTTTGTTTTAGTGGAATTGTATCTTCTTACCCCATAGTAGAGACTTCAGCCCCTGTGGGACAGCCTGATGTGGTGGAGACCTAAATGATGTCTGGTAAACTAAAGAATTCCCAAGATAGCAAAACACTGCTGATTCAAACGTAAAGTGTGTTTATGTGTAGGGTGCCTCTATGTGTGAACTGAGCAGTTTTAAATATTCTTCTAACTATAATTATCTGAAATTTTCCTTTTTAAAAAATTAATTTGCCACCCCTTTATTCTCTGAGTGGTATGTTGATAGTTTTATTAAAAAAGCAAAGTGTTTGGTAAATACAAAAGTTTGCTTTTTTCCACTGCAGTTGACTGTGGAGTTCTGATATTTCAGAACTATATTCCCCCTCTACCCCTGGGGCTACAGTTTATCTCATAGATGACAATGGTGGCTCAGAACCCTCTCTGCCTGTGTAGGCCTCAGGTTAGTGCCACACCCGTTAGGATTTGTGTGTAGCATCCACTAATGTCCAATGTCTTCTTCTGCAAAACAATCATTTAAGGCAAAAAGAACTCAAGAACTCGGGGCTCAGGCAAGTTCAAAATATGCAGTATCAGCTATGTGGTTTTCAAAGTTGGCAGGGGTTCCCACACGTGTGGAGGTCAGGCAGTCTCAACATTTAGAGAGAGGTACATTGTTGAAAACGGGAACTCCCGTGCCTGGCTGAGAATTTTGGGAAATTCTCCCATCTCTCGAGTATGTTTCTTTGAATTAACCGTATATGGTATTGTTGACTGTTTCATTACAGCTTGTTCAGGAAGAACTACCCACACAGCCTGCCAGAAATACAGTTCTGCTGCTTTACAGGTTTATCTCCTTTCAGAAACATCAAGACAGGACACTGGGTCTCACTATGGAATCTACCTTACAATGTCACTTGAGGAATGGTTGTTTCTCTGATAAACTGAGACCACACTAACATTAGTAACCATCTCGATGTCTGTCCAATGGGATTTTAGAAGCAGCATACATTCCTAGTGCAGCATGCAAATACATTAGCACCAAACTTCCGAGGTAACTGAACATGGCTGGGAGACGTTATGAAGCCTGAGATATAACACAAGCCACCAACGTTTTGGGGACACTGGTTTCTTTACAAGATCCCAAAGCAAACCTCCGGGACCTTTGCACTCCGGGGACCAGTGCAAACTGTCTGTTTACCCAAAGTTACCTGCGGGCTCCTCCGTAAATTAACACACAGAACCTGCCTCCCTCTCATGCTCTCACACTACACAGCTCTCACGCGGAGTTAAGTCTTGTCTCCCGAGAGCACATCAGACAGCAGTCTTTTAGGCAAAGCAAGGCCACTGTAAATGTCACTACAGCCCTCCCAGTTCTCCGTGGAGGAACTGACAGCCCAAAGAGGAGGGGGCGTCCGGGCGGAGCCAGAGAGGGGCGAGAGGTCTTGGGGAAGGCTAAAGCTGGACCAGGAGCCTTACCTTGATGACCCTGATTAGGAGGTTAGAGAAGAGAGCAGTCGTGCTGAGCGGTGGAGAGTGGCTGTCCGCTTAAAGCTTGGGAGCTTTGGAGGTCTGGGGTGCAAACAGCCCGGATTCCCCTACACTCCCGACACAGATTCTTTCTTGCTCCGGAACAACCTGGACTTTGGCTGGCTCCTCCTTGCTCCTCCTTGCTCAAGACCGGAGTTAACAACTCTGTTCCAGTTGGAGCGGTCCCCGGCACGGGTGCAAACATCCCGGGAGTTCTGGTCACAGCTTCCCCAAAGCGGGGGGAGGGAGTCACTGCACACCCTGGGAATCCAGCCGTCATCATGAGTCGTCACGTCGGTAGCGGGACACATCACTCTTTACCGACCTCCACGCTCCTCTAAGTCCCTGCAGTTTACAAGGCCCGCCCTCGCCCCGCCCGCGACAACCCCTCCACGTGGATGCCCTTGCAGATGTTCCCAGCACTCTCCCTACACTAAGAGTCTAAGTGCCTCCTCCGCGTTTATCACCCCCTCCCCTCCGGCAACTCTGCACCCCTTGCTGCCGGGGCCAGGGGCTCCAGCATCACCCTACACGCCCCTCCCACTGCTGGAGTCTTAGCTTAAGTCCCTGCTGTGGCTTGCAGCAAGGAGGACCCAGAGCCATCCGGGGTCCCATTTCCGCAGGGTTCAATGTCCGGTTGCACAAACCCCCAGGCTATCTGGGTTTTAAGGGGCCCGGGTGGAGAAGGGTTTTCTTTTGCGGTCTTTCCCAAGCTGGTCTCTCCAGAACCCCTCGCATCAACTTAGATCGGTTTATGCTCAGTCAGCGCTTCTTCTGACCAGCCACCAGAAGACGCCCTTGGGCGTGAGAAGTGACAGTGGCAAAGGCTTGATTGCTCATGCAGTAGTTGGGAAAAGCTGCTTTATTGTAATTTTCTCAAGGCAGGAATGGATGCTGTGAGCTGTGATTAGCACCTGCCTGTGTTGTTTATTGATCCGTGACACTCTTTCGGGGGCACCACAGGACAGCCATGTGCTGTTAGCGGTTTCCTGTGACTAGCCTGACCGTGGGAAGCTGTTCCACGAATGTGCCTCAGATACTGATCATCACACACGGTCCCGGAAGGAGCCTGCTAGAGAGGTTCACGATTTCAAATGAGGGGGGGGGGGGAAATGCTCTCTAGAAATGCTCTTTCCAAAGCTACTGGTGGCATTTGAAATGTTACTCTCGTAATACAGGAGAGCTGGCCCTGGTGGTGGGGACACATGTGAGCTAGCCCCAGAGGTGTGAGTACACTGGTGTAGGTACCTGGCCCTACCCCTCTCCTGGGCAGCATGGGATTGCTGGCCCGGATGGTATGAGCGTGAGAGGCAGGCTGAGCCTCTCAGCTACCACCCCGGGCCCAGATCCAGGGCTTCAAGTTGGTCCACCCCAACATCGACCCCATCTACGAGCAGCGGCTGGAGCATATGAAAGAGACTGACTGGCAGTCCATAGCTGTAGGATCTCCATTTCACAGGGCAACAACAGGATACCCAAAGGAGTCCAAGGATCCAGTACTCACAATGTGCCAGAAGCCAGGGGCCTCGAACCAGACCAATGACTCACAGCAGTGACCTTTTGCAAGAAAAGCTGTGGGTTGGAGAGATGGCTCAGGGTTGCAGAGATGGCTCAGCGGTTAAGAGCACCAACTGCTCTTTCAAAGGTCCTGAGTTCAAATCCCAGCAATCACATGGTGGTTCACAACCATCTGTAACAAGATCTGATTCCCTCTTCTGGTGTGTCTGAAGACAGCTACAGTGTACTCACATATAATAAATAAATCTTTTTTAAAAAAAAGAAAAGGAAAGAAAAGCTGTGCAGGCAAAAGGGTAGACTATGTGACACACTGTGACTCACCACAGCGTCCACAATGAGCTTTTGTTGTGTGTTCTGTTTGTTGTTTTGTTTTTGTTTTTTTAAGTAATTTGTGTATTTATTTATATAATCAAAAAATTGTTTTGTTTTCTTTTGGGGGGTCCAAGGGTGGAGGGCAGATATAAAGGGATGGGGAGATGAGTAGGACTGGGATGTGTGATGTGAAATTAACAAAGAATCAATAAAGAAGTTTTTTGGTTTTTTTTTAAGAAAAAGAAAAGTTGTTGGTCAAGGCTGTCCAAAGGACTCTCAAAACATACAGCCTATTCCATTGCCTTCGGCTGCCCTCTGGAGCTAGATAGTTAAGTCCTGTTTGCTGAAGACACCATGCACGTCAGGGCCCAGAGACTGGAACTGACTTGACTGTCTCCTCCCTGAGGGCTGGCTTTTGTGATACAGAAGGAACTGTGCAAGCTTCCAAAGGAAGGAGGCAGCCACCAGCCCTCCCCAGCTCTCATGCCTGTGACCACGTCCACTCCCAGCGTCGCATAACTTAGGGTGTAGTGCTGGCACGCCCGCCTCATCGGTAACCAATGGCTCTCCACCTGGACCTGAGGCCATCTCAGCAAAACAGAAACCGTGCCTGGGACTGGAAACCCAGCTAACCACTCGGTGCTAGTGAAGTCCGGTATACTAGGGAAGAATCTACAATCACTACTTTACTAAACCAAATAATCCTTTAAAACAACCTAAAAACAACCTGTGTCTTCATACATACAGATAAGTAGGTGTAAAACTGAGATCTCCAATCCTCATCAATTAAACTTCTCTTTGCAACAGATGGACACCATTACAGAAAACTGCAATCAGTGGTGGAGCCCAGGCCCAATAAATACATCCATGAAACACTTCTGCACCTAAGGCTCAAGGGACACTGGGTAAAGGATGAGAAGACTGTCTGAGCAGTTGGAACACAGAGCTTGACGTGAGGATGTTGCCCCGGGGATGTCAGAAGTTACACCCATAAACTCTTACCAGCGTGACTACCTAAGTGTGAGCTAAACAAGGAGAGCCAAACTGAACATGCAAAACTGAGCAGGGGGAAAGCCCACAAGGTCTCTGCCCTATGCTCGACCCACAGGCCACTAAGGAATGCTGGGAGCAGGAGAAACAGTCTCCCCCAAGGAAGAGAGACCGATTGCCTATCCAACATCAAAGATCAATCCTGAAAACATGCATCCAAGCAACATATAGACTGAACAGGGGAATATATATAATATATATATATATATATATATATTATATATATATATGATATATATAATATATATGCCTACAATAACAATAAAAAAGAAGAGAACATAAATTGTAAAAAGAGAAAGCAGAAGTATATGGGAGGATTTAAAGGGAGGAAAGGGAAGGGAGAAATATAATTATAATCTCAAAAATAAAATAACAGAGCACAAAAGAAAACCCTGTTGTATAAACACTCGAGACTAATTCCCATTCACCTGTGGGCACTTGCACAAAAGTTTCATGGCCAACTTGACTGTGTTCATCAGCTTGAGTTTATCTGTCACCCACAGGAAAGGGTGTGTGGCCCTTGTATTGAAGAGGGGGGGAAGTGGGTTTTAATGAGCTGTACTGATTGGATTCTCTTATAGATTTAGGGTCCAATTATAAGTCCTTCCGTGTATTAATTTTTATGTGCATAGAACCTCTCTAAGCATCATCATCATCGTCGTCATCGTGGTCTTAGTAAAGAGTTTTTGTTGCTGGTTTTGTTAAAACATCACGACCAAAAGCCACTTGTGGGAGAAAGTGTTTATTTCCTCTTAGGGCTCTCAGATCATACTACATCATTGACAGAAGTCAGGGCAGGAACTCATGACTGGACCTGGGGGCTAGAACTACACCAGAGCCCTGGGGGAGTGCTGCTTACTGGCTTGCTCTCCATGGCTTATTCAGCTTGGGTTTTTTAATACACCCCAAGACCAAGTGTCCAGGAATAACACCGCCCACAGTAAGCTGGGCTCCCCCATATCAACCATCTGATAGTGACCCATGGCTAAAGAATCAAAGTCGAATTGGAGATTCAGTAGAACTAGAGGACTAGAGGCTTGGTCGTTCAAGGGTGCCTTCACTGGCATTCCTGAAGCTTTTTCTCCGGAGTTGAAAGCAGAGACAGAGATTTAATGAAGAACACACAAAGCAGCTCTTATCACCATCCCCAGGGGTGCTCAACACAGACGGCCTCGTGGCTGAGTGGAGGCAGTCCACGTAATGCACATGCTGTGAGGTATGGAGGGTGGACATCGTGCCCACGGCGTACGTTGGCTGGAGAGAGAGGCCTGTAACAGCACTTTTTGGCTACTTCGTTGGGTTCTTACGTCTAACACCCTTCTCCATGCCCCGAAACTAGGTAGTCGAGAAAGAGGGTTAGAGACAAAGGGAGCACACACCTCTTTGGACTACTTTCTGCTGATTAGGAGCGTTGAGCTCCTTGGGGCAAGTTTGATCTTCACTATACGAAGGATTTCTTCTCATTGCTTTGTTCACAACCACCTGAGAAACTGCAGTAACAGGAACCGGCAGCAGGGGGAGCAGCAGCAGCAGGGGGAACAGGAGAGCAGTGCTCCCCACCCCAACCCCACCCACCCTCACACTCCCACCCACTAGCCCCCACACCACCCCCAGGCTCTCACATTTACACCCTCTCAAGAGTCCCCAGAAGCCGGATGGTGGTGGCACACGCCTGTAATCCCAGCACTTGGGAGGCAGAGACAGGCGGATTTCTGAGTTCGAGGCCAGCCTGGTCTACAGAGTGAGTTCCAGGACAGCCAGGGCTACAACAGAGAAACCCTGTCTCAAACAAAAACAAAAACAAAAACAAAAACAAAAACAAAAACAAAAACCAAAGATCAGCCTGGTCTACAAAGTGAGGTGCGGGACAGCCAGGGCTACGCAGAGAAACCCTGTCTCAAAAAAAAAAAAGAGTCCCCAGAATGTCAAACATAAACTATCTGCAGCTGAAAAAAATCACACCCCTTCTAGAGCATTAGACAAATTATAGTTATTGGCTGTGGACAACCTCATATCCCACACCTGGGATTAAAACAAAAACATAATCACATAACATGACTGGGTCTTTTGGGGGTTTTTTTGTTTTGTTTTTTGGGGTTTTGTTTTGTTTTGTTTTGTTTTGTTTTGTTTTGTTTTCTTGAGACAGGGTTTCTCTGTGGTCAAGTAGACAAATATGAGAAAAGACAAATGTGACCAGACAGGGAACATTAGCACCCTTGAGATGATAGCCATGCTGTTATGTAAAATTCTTAATGTTTGTACGTTAACAGTATATTTGGGAGAAAATCATGCAGATTTTGTTAAAGAAACAGTGGTGACTTAAGACTTAAGAAGATAGCTAATGACTCATGGATTTGTAGTAAGAATTGATTGAAACTCTGCCATCCTGAAGTACCCGCATGTCAGTCAATCAGTTTCTCTTTAATGCAGTTTCTAACCAAGTACAGTATTGCTATTTAGATTGACACTTCAATAAACCTCGGGCTTTCGTGGAAAAGCCCTTGAGGTCTAAATTTCCGAAACCGAATATGCTGACTTCAGCATGTCCTGAACACACAAGAAAGAGACAAGAAATAATAATAATAATGGATTCTGAGAAGTAGTGCAAAGTCAGCAGTCAGAGAGACGCGGGCAGACAGTGTATTTATGAGGAAGAGAAAGCCGAAGTCTTTTGTTGGTTCAGACCAGATGCAGTGTGAAATGGTTACAATCCCAACAGCAGCACACCTTTAGAAACAGTCACAAGTTTGTCACCTTGCTGGGTGTCTTAGTCAGGCTTTGTATTCCTGCACAAAACATGACCAAGAAGCAAGTTGGGGAAGAAAGGGTTTATTCAGCTTACACTTCCACATTGCTATTCATCACCAAAGGAAGTCAGGACAGGAACTAGTACAGAGCAGGAACTTGGAGGCAGGAGCTGATGCAGAGGCCGTGGAGGGGTGCTGCTTACTGGATTAGTTCCCCTGGCTTGCTCAGTTTGCTTCTTATAGAACCCAGAACTACCAGCCCAGGGATGGCACCACCCACAGTGGGCTGGGCCCTTCTCCCCTTGATCACCAGTTGACCTTGAATACTTTATTTAACCTCCACCCTTGGCTTCTGAATTTCTAAAAAGCTCTGCAGATTTTTCCTTTATGGAGCCAAACATTACCACCTCTCTGTAACCACAGTTTTTGCTTTGCCATGTGATGTTTTACATATTTTCAAACTGCTGTCCCAGGGATAAAAATGTAAGTAGTACTTACATTTTTGTAATTGGGTACTTAATTGTACCTGAAATGATAGTAAAATTTCAGAAGACTATAATCAGTCACAAATGCTGACACTAGAGAAGGAAAAGAGAATTTGATTTTGATCTTGACACTAAGGAGTCATCAAAACATGCACAAATCTCGCAGGGGAAGGGGGGAATTGTATTCAGTGCTCTAACCATGAGTCAGCAGATTTGAATGTCATAAAGCAAAGCTAAAATGCACTTGAGCAGGTACCATGAAAATGTATATTAATAAAGGTCCATTAAAATGACTCCTGGAAACAGCTCCCTACAGAATGGAAGGGGTAAACTAAAATATTCCAAGGAGATTTCATCCCTTAGTAAAATGTCACAACACTAAGATGTATGAAAACCTGCCTTTGAAAATTCTGGACTTAGAAGTTCTCATATCTTACCACATAGAATAGAGAGGCATTTGAAGTTTGTTGTATTTGAAATCCCACTTATATCTATAATAAGCAGAATGTCTAAATCTCAAAGAGAAGCACTTTCATTTCCAAAGAGAAAGACTCATGAATAACGGCCATCACAGAAGTCAGTACTGTTTTCTGTAGAATGTTACCAGAATAGGCCAGGAGCATCCTGCCTAGTTCTCATTGGCTACCTTGGAGATCCTCAACTTCTCTCTTCCTTCTGCATGTATAGTTATGCTATAAAACATTAAAATAAGATTATTCAATTATCAAATTCAGAATGGGCATGTGTATAATTTACTCATTTGCAAATCTTAGTTGAAGAGTGACTATGCCGGGCTGTAGTGGCGCACACCTGTAATGCCACTTGGGAGGCAGAGGCAGGCAGATTTCTGAGTTCGAGGCCAGCCTGGTCTACAGAGTGAGTTCCAGGACAGCCAGGGCTACACAGAAAAACCCTGTCTCAAAAAATAAAAAAAAAAGATACAAAAATAGATAACCATGTATCTTATCCTCACAAACTTGCAATTTAGGCCAGAGACTGATCTCCAGGTTCACATTAGACTTGAGAGAAGACCTAAGGCCAGCTCCTGAGCACCTGCCTCAGTAGGTGAGCGATGCTTTCTCCCTCTTTCAACCATGGCCAAGCTCAAACATGAAGCTGGAGGCCAGGCAGTGCTTCCTGATCTTCTGTGCTGACTGCACATACTCCTCATTACTCAAAATCAGTTCATGTACCTGTGCCCACACCTGGTTCCAAGAGCACAAAAACAATGTTAGCACAAAAGGAAATGCACTGAAAAGTGGTTACTAGCCTACTCCTCGCTCCTACCAGGGATGTGTTGGGAATACTGCCTCAAGACAGCTACACCATGGAGGACCAATGAGGCTGCCTCCCAAACTGGCACAATACCTTAATATTGTATGTCAATGTGATCTGTAATAGTTACTGTATTGTGGTATCTAGTTTTTGCTTAGCTACAATTATTGGAAATGATTACTCCAAATCAAAATTCCATGAAAACTTTCAGTCTACATATTTTAATGTTCTTGACTATGGAACCTTTCCAAGTGTGGCCTCCTCTGTGTTCCCATCTGCAGACCACACCTCTGAATGTCTCCTCACAGAGTCTTCATTCTCTGAGTGCCCTTCAACTTATAAACATAGAAATTGTTCCCCCTCACAATGTAGTTGGCTGAGAGGAGAGGCTTTTAGAAGCAAAGGTGAAAGTTCAGCAGAGACATTCAGACAACAGCTCTTTAGCAATGCCCAAGGCTGCCCAAAGCAATCCATGTGTGATGATTTGAACAGGTTGGCTCCCATAGACTCACAGCGCCACAGGGAATGGCGCTATTATAGGTGTGGCCTTATTGGAGTAGGAATGGCTTTGGTGGAGGAAGTATACCACTGTGCAGGTGGGCTTGGAGGCCTTATATATATGCTCAATTTCTGTCCAACATTGAAGATAGTCTCCTCCTGACTGTTGGCTGAAGACAGTCCCAATCTGTTGCCTTCAAATCAAGATATAGAACTCTCAGGTCCAACAGCACCATGACTGCCTGCGTGATGCCACGCTTCCTGCCTTGATGATAATGGACTGAACCTCTGAACCTGTAAGCCAGCCCCGGTAAATGTTGTCCTTTATAAGAGTTGCCTTGGTCATGTTGTCTCTTCATAGCAATGGAATCCCTGCTAAGACACCATGTCTGCCTTTCTCATTCATCTGTCCAGCAGGTTTCTCAACTTGAAACACAGCTTCTTTGCACTTTCTGAGGGAATTCAGGGGTTTCTGGGTGCTTCTTATAGAATGGTGGCAAGTCTTCTCTGATATCCCCATTCCCAAGCCTCCCTACACTGAACATGTAGTATATTTCCTATCACTCTCATATGATTACTAAGAGTTACAGGACCAAACCCCTGATAAAAGGAAAGCAAGCTTAATGACAAGAAGAAGAAGAAGGAGGAGGAGGAGGAGGAGGAGGAGGAGGAGGAGGAGGAGGAGGAGGAGGAGGAGAAGGAGGAGGAGGAGGAGGAGGAGGAGGAGGAGGAGGAGGAGAAGAAGAAGAAGAAGAAGAAGAAGAAGAAGAAGAAGAAGAAGAAGAAGAAGAAAAACCACCATGTTAATTGCATCTAAAACTCATGCCACCCTTTGTGTGATAGTAATTACATCTTTCTTTTATCCCTCTTCCTCCTGCTTTTCTTTATAGTTCTTTAATACTGAATTTCCCAGTTAAGAGCCTCTTTCTTACCTGCTCTTCTGATTAAATTTCTTTTTGATATTCATGACTAGCACTGGCTTCTAAAAAAAAAAAATGACAGTTGATGTTTTCAACCACTTGCTTGGGTGAGTATGGCTGTTACCCATACTATGTGGTCTAGTGTAGATTCAGTCTTGACCTCTGACCTTCAGTCCATTTTTCAGCTTCTCTTGAACTATGGTCTTAAGGCTTAGATTTTTAAAAAATTTACTTTATTTGGGATTCTTAAACACTTGAACCTCCCTTCTAACCCACCAACCAAAGGTAGGGGAAAAAGAAGGTAATAGGAAAAAGAAGTTGTGGACCTATTTAGAAGTAGTTACTTGGGGGAGATTCCTCTCTTTGTTGTCAGTCCAGTCCAATAGCAAACACCAAACATGAATCAGTAGTGGCAGCATGATCCAGCAGAAACAGCAAGACTTCCCTGAATCTGCAGGAGTCAGGGGAAGTAGGCAGAATCAGCGAGAGAATACCACCAGAAGTTCTTTGTCTTGTTTCTCTCTACAAAGTGAAGACCAAAGAAGATCAGGAAGTGTCTCACGGCATAAAAACGCAAGAACGTACTCTCGCTCTTTGTGGGGTTCTATTTATACTCTTCCTAAACATCGAATGCAAGCTCAAGCGTCTGTTTTCAGAAACATCACATTCTCTTTCACAAGAAAGCTTCCAGAAAAACATCACATGACACAACTGAGTTGTTAAAGAAACCAGAAATTTCCGGTTTATCTGCTGATAGCACACGAATGCTGACACTGTTGAATACAACAAAGAGTCTCAGATATGACAAGATGGCCATTTTCTATGAAGTCAAGTCTCTCACAAGCACTGACTCACTTGTGGCTTTTCCTGAGCCCCATCAAAATCAAAATCAGGGTTACCATACAAGGTTATCATACAAGCATACCAAGACCTGTTAGACAGCTGCTTTGTAACTTTCACTAGCTCTTCCAGTATCCGCATCCAATCCCTGACATCTTTGTTATGACAGCAGTGGTCCAAGAGTGAAAATTATGTTGAGACGTTGTCTGAATTGCCTTAAGGTACTGTAGCTGGTAAAGGAGGAGATCAATAATATTATCCCAGCCTTTGGAATGGTTGAAAAATTGAACCCAGGCCAATGAATGAGCCATGTTCACTGCTGAAGATGCTGGAGTGGAGAACTCACAGAATTATTGTCCATGGTCTCCTAGCCATGTAAAGCCTTCCATGGTTCTGCATGAAGATTTCAGAGGCCACTTTTCCCCCAAAGTGAACCTCAGCATTTGTCTGTTGCTGGAACCAAAACTCTAAAAAAGTTCTCATGAGTCATTTCTACTCTCATCAATCAGATCTGCAGAGTATATCTGACACTCCTGCCTAAACCCATGCTTGCCTGCAAGGTCGTGTCCAACCATCCTGGTTGACTGTGTCTGCCTTGTAGTTTCTGGATCCTCAAACATGCTCACAAGTTGTTCTGCCATTGTTGGAAGTCATTTGAGTTGTTCGACAACTGTGGTTCTTTTTCCTTTCAAAGCATGAGGGATACCATAGAACGGTTTTTGCATTCAGACAGAGCTAAGTCTGCCCCGTTGGCATCACTAAGAAGATCCAATTTTTCTTATAATATTTCATTTTCATGATATGTCTCCTCCACAGAGAGGCACTCCAGGAGTGGAAAAGCCACAGGCCAATCCAGAAGGTGAGCAACGTGACTGGTCAAGCCTCGGACTGGGAGTCGTGGCTGGACAGGTCAGGGAACTGTCTTGTCAACACACATTGACCAGCCTGGGTCTGATGTGACAAGGTAGCTTGTCACATATTGGGATAGCTGCCCCTGCTAGGTGCTGGCACCTCATCCTGCCACAGATGCTGCACAGATACTTTATGGGGTGTGTCTTTGTCAGCTGGAGACAGTCTGGCGGATTGCCCCTGGAGAGACTCCAAGAGCTCACACAATGCACTGTGTGCCGCAATCCATATTTATGACCTTTTCACAAAGGCAGGTGAAAGAAAGAAAAGAACACATCTCAATTAGAAAGCAATTAGTGACGCCTTTTATTTCAGTCCCTGTACTGTCCTTCTCTCAGATGAAGAAAAACCACAAGAACTTTCTTTTTTTTTTTTTACAGTTTAATGTCCAATTTAATTTTTAAAAAACTTAATGAAAATATAACAGAATCAAAACATTTAAAATAAGTACACTCACTACCCACTTCAGCAATTCATTTAAGTCATACCAACTATAGAATATGAAAAATAAATTCAGAAGTGTAATTACTTTAAAATACACTACTTCCACTTTCAATATTTTACATTTATGTATATATTCTATAGTGGAAGCATAAATTCTCTCTAAAAACATTATCTTCTTAAAATCTTGAGGTGCATATTAGAGCCACAGGCAATATCCGACATATAAAATTGCAGAACAGGCCTTTGGGATTTGGCATCACTGGTACAATACAATAACCAGGACACCACAAGAACTTTCTAGCAAGAGATGGTGTCTTAGTTATTTTTCTATTGTTGTGAGGAGGCACAGTGAGCAAGGCAGCTTATAGAAGAAAGCATTTAACTGGGGCTGGCTTACAGTGTCCGAGAGTAAGTCTGTGATCATCGTGGAGGGGAGTGTGACCACAGGTAGGCTGGCAGGCAAGCAGGCATAGAACTGGAGCACTAGCAGAAGCCTACGTCCTGTTCCACAAGGCTGAGGCAGAAAAAGATTGAGGCTGGGCCTGGAACGAGCTTTTGAAAGCCCAAAACCACCACCCCCACCCAAATGACACATCTCCTCTAGCAAGGCCACACCTCCTAATCTTTCCTAAACAGTCCCACCAACTGGAGACAAATCATTCAAATATATGAGCCTATAGGGGCCATTCTTATCTACACCAGCACAGATGCTCTGAACCCAAGCGGTGTTTATGCTTCCTGTTCCCCCGTCATTCATGTGTGCCTGTGGTTGTCAGTGTTGTGTGCCTCCAATGAGAATCGTCAGGATCTGCAGCAGCAGAGAGAGGCCGGTGAGCACATGCCCTATATCTTGGGTTCATGCCCACACAGCACTGCACCATGCAGAAGGATGGAGGATGCATTTGGAGTGTAGACATTGTGTTATGCCAAGCAGTGGTGGCACACGCCTTTAATCCCAGCACTTGGGAGGCAGAGGCAGGCAGGATTTCTGAGTTTGAGGCCAGCCTGGTCTACAGAGTGAGTTCCAGGACAGCCAGGGCTACACAGAAAAACCCTGTCTCGAAAAAAAAAAAAAAAAAGTACGTTGTGTTGTGAGAGCATGAAGGAGTCTTGGTGATTCCCCAAAACATTTAGGATGCCAGGAAGGAGGCATGTAGCATCAACTCCAGAACAAGCAGGAGTACTCAAGTCAGGATGATGCAGCCCAGCGTGGGGTGGGCGCTATCTGCTAGAGTTTGGTGAGGAATTGCTGATGCTGAGAATCTAGTAAACAGTCCCCCTCTCTGTGTAGTTAATGAGTTATGGTCTACAGGGGGTGGGGCTAGAAGCTGGCTTTTGATCTTACATAAACCAATAGCATTTCTATAACTGAGACAGTCTTTGTCTTTATCACAAACAGCCATGGAGTCTTGTGTTTGATTTTTAGCACTTACAGGCAAAAGGGATGAGGCCTACCTCACATCAGAAATAGTTTTAAAGACACCTGAGGAAACAGAGTTCGGCCCTCCGTGTTCTCCTGTATGCTTCCTAGGTGATGGAGACAGACAACTGAACAAGCACACACAAAAAAAAATGTCTTAGAGTAATAAACGCCAAAAAAAAAAAAAAAAAATCAAACAGGGTAAAGGGTCAAATGGACTTTCACATCAGCCCATAGCCGTGGTGAGGCAGCAGGTGAGAAGGGATTTGGTGGCCTCCAGAAAGGGACAGCCCGCCTGCCCCTGTGGGCAGCAAGCAGACAGCCATTCATCCACTGGTCATCTTTGACTCATGTTTGTATGTGAGAGAGGATTCATCTGACAGGGAAAACAACTAGTGACCACTACCGCCCTCTCTTCTGGGGTTAGGGCAAACCACAATGGAAGCTTTGGCCAGAGACTTTCCACAACTGTTTCAGTGTTCACATTCACACAGAAATACCCACAAGAGCCACGTTCTCTGTCTAATCCCAGCTATCTGCAGACACTGTCTACAGACATGCTTGCAGCGTCCCTGGGAACATCTCTAAGCACAGACGCAGAACGGAGAAGGAGGCTTTCCAACCCTCCCCCACCCCCCCACTGGTGGATTAACAGCCAGACTGCAGTGGTCCTGAGTTTGCCCACCAAACATGGGGCGCTTTGACACAAGACAAAGGAACCACTTTAGTACCCTCAATATTTACCTTTTCTTTTCTTACAGGTGAGAAGGACTTGGTGAATTCCTCTTCATTACTCACTGAGAACTGGGTATGGTGGTGGTGTCCTGTAACCTGCTTCCAGGACAGGGAGACTGCTTTGAATCCCAACCAGTCTAAAATATAAATTGAGACCCTATCTTAAAAAAATAATAATGTAGCCAGGCGGTGGTGGCGCACGCCTGTAATCCCAGCACTTGGGAGGCAGAGGCAGGTGGATTTCTGAGTTTCAGGCCAGCCTGGTATACAGAGTGAGTTCCAGGACAGCCAGGGCTACATAGAGAAACCCTGTCTCAAAAAAATAACAAATAATAATAATAATAATAATAATGATAATAATGATAATAATGTAGCCAATCTCTAGCCACTAAGCACTTTCAACCAAACCCTCTTATGGTTATGAAGACTTATAGGTTTTATTTAATCTTGTTCTTCTTATTCTTTCTATTTGAGATATTCAGTTTTATAGCTAGCCAAATTAAACAAGAGAAAATAAAAATGCAAAGAATTTGCTCAACCCAAATAGTAATCACTCCACTCGGTGGGGGTGGACGGTGTGTACACAGCCGAGCGTGTACACTAGTGTCAGGGTTTCAGTGTAAGATGAAACACGCAGTGTCCTGTATGGGCTCGCCAGCTTCAGCTCCGTCCCCAGCGGGCAGTGCTGGCTTGGGTGTGGGAGGAACTGTCCGGTGCTAGGGCCCCGCTGGAGGAAGGACATTGCCAGGGCAGACCCCAGCCTGGCCTGACCTCTGCGCCTCCCACCGAGAGGTGAGCAAGCCCTGAGACAAGAACCCGCCACCACAGAGGCTCCGCCCTCTGCCCTGCCTTCCCTCCCAGGGCGTTTGCCCCCACAGTGGCTTTTCTGCAGTAGAACAGACACTGGGCGTCTCCACGCACCTAACTACAGCCTTTCTCCAACCACGCCTTCCACAGACACGGTCTTGTAGGTTGCCTGCTGGGTTCCAACTCCCACCCACGCTGCTCTTCCTGCTCTTCCTTCCTCTTTATCATTTCTTCCCCTAACCTGTGCCCATCTCACCACCATCCCAGGACCTTCTCGTGTAGCTCGGTGAGGACGGGTGTTTTTCTGTTTGCTGTGATTGCTGCTACTCTGTGTTGGTTGCATGGGTTAGGAGAGATATCTTCTGCAAGGGTAGCACCCACAGCACCCCAAGTCAGCAACCCCAGCGGAGTGTCAGCCTTCCCAGTTCCTCTGCTCATCTCAGCAGCGAGATCCAGATTGTTGATGCTGTCTCAGGAGAGCCCATTTTTGCTCCATTTTTGTGCTTCTCACTCACCGTGGTATCAGATGATAGGGATGTGGTAAGAATGGAGTTATTAGATGTATACTATTTTCACAGTCACAAAGGACTCTTTGTGTCTGGGCCTGTGGACCGTAGTTTAGACCACAAGTGGACACAGAAAGGGAAAAGCCATATGATCCAAGCTGAAGGGAAGCAATCTGAATGTGTCTGTGCTTGATGCAAATCATAAACTCTTTTTGGAAACAGTCTTACTGTATAGCCCAGGCTAGCCTCAGAGTCACAGTCCTCCTGCCCAGCCGCTTTAGTGCAGGTGCTGAGGTCACAGGGCTGTGTGATGCTGTATATCTACCTCACTCGGGTAAGACCAGTCCTTGTGAAAACATAGCTGTTTGCCTCTCGGAGACTAGATGGTACAATACGCCCTCTCCTCTGTCTCTAGATGTCAAAACTCAGATCCTATGGAGGAGAGAACATCCCGGCTTGACACCACGCTAATGCTCTGATCAGATTGATGACATCCATATGTCTGTCTTTGAGACAAGGTGAATGTTCTCTCCACAATGAGCAGCAGAGACAAAGCCAGGCTCATAACGGTCTGACTGTGTAGACATATGGTGCTAGCTACTCAAGGGTAATCCAGGGTCTCTGATGGTGACTTCCAGAAACTGAGTATTTTATCATCACCAACAGGAACAGTCAGCATTTGAGGTCTGGAAGGTATAGCCTCCTAGCAGGACTTCCTTTCTTTTAGATTTCCTGTATCTCTATTTTTAAATACTTTTTTTTTTTACTATAAAAGGCCTTTATTTGGTTTGATGGCTTTAATAAGCAAACTCCGTTTCAATATCAGAATCTGTTATCCCTCTGAGTTAAGGGGATCTCCCTAGATCCCAACTGCCACACCAACTCCAGTAGATTCTGTGTGACGAGTTCCACAGACTGAGGCTTTAGACTCCAAAGGGAGAAGGTCTCCTGGGACCGGTTGTGGAACTCTCTAGCTAGAAGATAATTCTGAGCCTTAGTTCTTACAGCAGTTTGTTTCTTTCAGTCTCCCCTCTTCCTTTTTCATAAGATGATCCTAATAGCCCGGGCTGAGAGAATCCAAGCAAGTAAAATGGATAAGAGTCCATTCTTTGAAGTGGAATCACTGGCCAAAAACTCTTAGAACAACAACACTTTGCCTCATAGTCATTTACATAATGACGTTGATAAAATAACCTCCCAATAACATGTAAATTTATATGGCTATGTAGATGAGGGTGGCTCTGACACTGTGGTATGAAAAGCTTTGGTTAAGTTTTTAAGTGAATCTCAAGAAGTTTTTACAGACGGAAACTAAATGTTAGATAAGGGTTACTTATGGAAACTCATTAAGACCTGGGGGGGTGTGACCAAACGTTCTTTGAACTCTCTTTAAAAGTTAACTACAAGTGATTCTGTATCAGGAAGATTAATGTTATCTGTGATTGACTCCCTAAATCTGTTACATGGGAAACATCATACCTGACTGAATTTGCATTTCCTTGTGCCAAATGGTTATGCTAATTGTTCTTTGTGCCTGCTTCACTGGATACATCTTTTGAAGTGGTAATACCAACTCCTGTATAAAAGTCCTTGCTTGAGAGCTGCTGAACACATTCAGATGCAAACCGCCTCTGTGGTTGTCTCTGCAACCCCGAACCTGTGCCTTCCTGGGTACCAAACCCCTGATTCCCCACGGTTGTGACTCCTGGCTGGGTCGTCCCTGGCACCCAACATGATTTGGGGATCTACCTGAAGGGATGGATGCCTCTCATATGAAGACACCAACTTGGCAGGTTTTATCTTTGTTTATAGTGATTAAAATACTAAGGCCTTTGGGCTAAGTGCTAGTTTGGGGGTGGAGGTGAAGTGAAATGAGGCCGGAGACACCCACTGCACTTGGCTAGGTGGGATTTAAGGTGGCCTGCCTGCACTGGAGCCAGATTTGAGGAGAGGCCAGAAGGGAGCAGGTCGGAGGGTGAAGGACAGGTAGGAAGGGGGACCCTGATTAGGAGACTCTCACACGGGAAAGAGTAGAAACAAAATAACAGGACAAAAAATAAATAAATAAAATAAAATAAAATAAAATAAAATAAAATAAAATAAAATAAAATAAAATAAAATAAAATAAAATAAAATAAAGAGTAGAAACAAAATAACAGGACCAAAGAAAACGTTTTTCAGGATCCAGAGGTAACAGATGGGTGTGGCAGCAGCTGGGGAGGATCTGTAAAATGGATGCAGGAGAGACAGGAAATAACAGTTTTAACAGGACCCAGGACCCTTCCTCATATCAGGAAGACAGGAAATAACAGTTTTAACAGGACCCAGGACCCTTCCTCATATCAGGAAGGAAACAGAACGTGAAGGACAAAGTATGGGTGGAGTAAGAACAGGCTGGCCTGGTTTCGTTTTTTTTTTCAATGAAGATCAAGGAGCTCCTCAGGTGTGGGAGGACACGGTGATCTCCATGCGTCTGACTTTTCCAACCTGTAAAGTGCTGGACACAGTGACTTCTATGTGTTTAACCTTCCCAATCTGTAAAGTGCTGGTTCCATGAATTGCCACTGGCACCACAGAAATCTATGGGAAACCCATCTCACTTCCGGCTCATGATGAATGCTACTGTTGACCTCCTGACCCACACTTGACCCCTTCACCTTTGTCACCGTCTAGTTTATGGTAGTGTGTGAATAAAAGTGTCAAGCAGCTGATGAGACTTAGCATTAATTATAAATCAGAAGATAATGAGAGATAGAGACTGATGGTTTAGTGTTGTTTATTAATGTAGTTGTTGTTGTTCCCGGGTTTCAGCACCATTGTTGGGGTATAAAAGAGAGAAAGGGTATTAGTGAGTATGGCATGGCGGCGTGGGGGAGGGGGGTACCTAAGCTGGCCCATGCTTAGGCATCCCCTTTCCCCTGAAGGACCACACACACCAACATGGTGTAGAATAGAATTTATTTAGAGAAGAGGATGAGAGTCAATGGTATAGTAGAGAGAGAGAGAGAAAGTAGAGAGAGAGAGAGAGAGTAGAGAGAGAGAGTAGAGAGGAGTGGAGGCCTGCCA
Source organism: Apodemus agrarius (assembly GCA_964023405.1). Classification (NCBI taxonomy): domain Eukaryota; kingdom Metazoa; phylum Chordata; class Mammalia; order Rodentia; family Muridae; genus Apodemus; species Apodemus agrarius. The sequence goes on along the minus strand of OZ030013.1, from coordinate 65,031,236 downwards.
TGACTACTTGGAGAGAGGGGGGAGGGGAGCCCAGAGGGGCAGAGAGGTGAGAGTGCAGAGAGGTGAGAGGATAAGAAGGGAAAGAGAGGGGAAAGAGAGAGGAGGGGCAGGCAGCCCCTCTTATAGTGGGCCAGGCATGTGGGGCGGGGCATACCTGGCTATTGCCAGGTAACTGTGGGGTGGAGCTTGGACAGAATACCAACAGAGACTTGGTGTTCATTGCAGGCTGTACTCATGTACTGGGTGTTGTGATCATAAAAAGAGAAAGAGGTGTGAGAATGTGTTCTACGGCAGTGTGGGGGACTAGAGTTTATTCAGGGCGTGGGGGAGGGGGAGTTAAGAGAGCAGTAGAGGCAGAGAAAGGCAGAGAAGGAGAGAGTAGAGAAGTAGAGGCCGCCATGACCACATGGAGAGAGGGGGGTTGGGAGGAGAGCCCAAGAGGAGGCAAGAGAGAAGCTGAGAGTAAGAGAATAAGAGATGCAAGAGAGAGAAAGAGGAATGGCCCAGCAGCCCCTTTTACAGTGGGCCGGCCTACCTGGTTGTTGCCAGGTAGCTGTGGGGTGGAGCTTTGACAGAATCCTAATACTGGGTTTCTGTTTAAGTCTGTGCATTTGAAAACAAACTCCTGTGTAACTGGGAAGTTCCTCAGTAAAATGAGAGCTTCTGGTGTAACCTCTGATCCCCGTGAGTCAAGCGAAGGCTCACCTTTTGCTTTTGGCCAAGCAGGAGTTTGCTTCCAGTATTGTGAAGTAAAGAGGTTGGAGCTGTGGTTACAGACTGTGCCCTGAAGGTGCCTCAGCCCAGGCTGTCCTCAGAGACAGTCAAAAGCAACATTTCCCACCTTGCTTTCGAGCACAGCTTGCTGCGTTACTAAGTTAAGCTACTTTTTATGTCTGGTGCGGATCTATTCAGCCATTTGAAATGTTATGTTTTTTTAGATACCAAAAATTCTAGCCACTAGTGAGGCGTCTCCAAAAATCTTGACACTGTGGAGAGCCTTATTGGGGTGCTGTGCCCCCGGCAGGAACCTGACATTGGCCAAGGACAAGGGCTTCAAGCAGGAACCTGACATTAGGGCATAACAGGGAAGTAGGTTAAGGCAGGAGTTTTAATCTTAGGGTGAAACGCGAGAAGCAAGCTTCAGGGAAGATTCTGAGCTTGGACAAGGAGTAGGCTCGGGTATTTTGGCCATCCTTACACACCCTTGGAAGCAACTGTCACTGCAGTGATCGTGGGACTTTGCTTATTGCCTTGACAATTTTGTGTTTACTGTCTTGCTTGTTCCTCATTGTACTACTACTGATCTTAATTCCTGCATGTAATTAAATTGGTATAAAAGTGGATTGGAAATTATTAAACCCGCCCTTCAGTCTCAGAATGGACTGGCGCCATGCTGCAGTTTTGTCTAATTGTCACTTTCTTTTCAATCCTCACTCCTGCACTGGAGAACCTGTTGACTGACTGAGAGGGCTTGGTCAGCACACGTCTGTGTCTATTGTTTAAAGAGGATACTTTGATTTTCTTAGAGTTTTTGTTGTTGTTTTGTTTTGTTTTGTTTTTGGCACACACTTATCTGAGGCATGACTTTGAATGTAGAACAACGGCTGGAGAGATGGCTCAGCAGTTTAGAGCACTGGCTGCTCTTCTGGAGGTCCTGAGTTCAAATCCCAGCAACCACATGGTAGCTCACAACCATCTGTAATGAGATCTGATGCCCTCTTCTGGTGTGTCTAAAGACAGGTACAGTGTACTTATAATAAATAAATAAATACAATAAATACAATAAATAAATACATCTTTTTTTTTTGAAGTAGAACAACATAGTGCACACCATTGAAATTGACCAAGTATTTCTTATGTTATGATATTAAAAACCAGGATCTAACACTGAGATGTTGCAAGGTAAAACTTTTATTTACATCCAGACCAAACTTACAGTCTCTCTTGGTAGGAGAATGAAGGACCCAGATCAGCCGCAGAAAGGTCATATCATGAGAAAGGAGCAGGTGGTTACAAAAGTGGGATTTTGCAGTTGTTTTTTATGCTCATGGGAAAGCTGCATGTCCTGGTTTATGGTCAGACAGTTAACATAATCATGAAACATTTTATGGTCGGTCAATTCCCAGAACAGTGGAAACAATTTATAATGTGTAATTCACAAGATTATTGAGAAAGTATAAATAAAAAGCCAAGCTGACCTCTAGTTAAGGGCATGATCAGAGAGGGGAAGAAGAAATAAATCAAAATTTAATGCGTAGTTTAACTTAAAAGAAAATAGAATGAGCTGTCCCTTAACAATCAATCAAAGTTAAGTAAAAAGATAATATTCACAAAAACCATACACAACGGCAGTAATGGGATAGGACTATATAAAACAGATACTAAAGCTGCTGCTTATGAATGTATCCTACACATTTCAAACCATTTTAAAGCAAAACATCCAACCCAAAATGCTAGGAACCTTAACCGACAGTAACTGCGTTAGTAACTCTTTTCTCCTCTTTTCTCCTCTGCGCAGGAGACCTAGCAGCCGCCTCCTACCCTCTCCAGCAGTCCTTTCAGAACGCTTCATTTTAAATGCACAGCACGTCAAAACTACCAGTACAAGCCACTAAAATTAATGAATATTTGTCAAGCCCTGAGGGTTAGCAGGAAAAATGAGCTCTCTGGGTGGAAATGACCTCAGCCTAGGACCACCTCACAGCCTGCACACTGGCATTCCCCGGGGTGAGAATGCCTTCCACACAGCGCGGGCCTTCTGGCTGCCCTCTCCCCTGCGTGCTTGTTTCTGTCAGACAACGGGATAACGGTCTGTTTTCTCCCACTCCATGGCCTTTGGCATCTAGGCATTTCGGGCGCTTGTTCTCTGGCCTCTGATCTGTTTCTTCAGTCTTCAGATGGTACAGAGCTACCGTCCCCTCCATCTCTTACAAAATGGGGGCGTGGTTCCCTCCTGCGCAGTCCTGCAGTCCCGGCCTGGCACTGTTTCTCACTAATCCACTGAAATCATTCCTGTGATCATATTGTCTACTTTTTACCTGATGGGGATGGAAACCACTCAACGCACCATCTTCAAGGTCAGAGAAGTTAGGGATTGAGGGGGGTGTTGCTTCTAAAAGAGCCAGCTCTTCCCCGGTGGGGTGGCGTGAGAGATGCCTTGTCCCTCGGAGAAGAGCCGTGAACACTCGAAGGGGAGGGGCTGGGCGGAGGACATGTTTGTAACTCTTCTGAAGGGGGATGCCTTGGTATTTACTTTTCTTTCCCTTTGGGGGTGGGGGGTGGAGGGTGGTTTGCTGTATAGCCCAGGCTTGGGCTCAGAGTCTCAGTAATTAGATTCTGGTTTTCTTTTTTCCATCTCAAAGCAAGCAACAGGAAGATAAGATGTTTCTGCTTTGCATATGAAGAAATCACCGCTGTTCGACATAAGCAAGGGAGCAAATGCAGGAAGTTGGACTGGTTAACCTGCCTGGTTTACAAGGCAACCGGTAGGGATCCCCACAGTTTGGCGTTGGGGAAAGCACCCAACTTCCCCATTTCTGTGGACAGGACTTGAATACACAGAGAGTGGCTGAGTCATTCAAGCCAGACTCCAGGGTCTGGAGCCAGAAGCCGCAGCAGGTAGATTCCTTCTGCTCTCAACAAGGGAAGTGCTTGTTCTCACAGGCTGTGCTCTTCACCCCCCAGGTCCTCAGCTTATGAATCTGTAAAATGGAGACAATAATAGTAGGTGAGCTGTGCTAAAGAATAGTCCACATGAACTTCTGAGAAAAGGCCTGGTATCCAATTGTGGCGGTTTGAATAAAAATGGCCCCCATGCCAGGCGTTGGTGGCGCTCGCCTGTAATCCGAGCACTCTAGGAGGCAGAGGCAGGCAGATTTCTGAGTTCAAGGCCAGCCTGGTCTACAGAGTGAGTTCCAGGACAGCGAGGGCTATACAGAGACCCTGTCTCAGAAAAAAACAAATCCAAAAAACCACCACCACCACCACCACCAACAACAACAACAACAACAACAACAAAAATGGCCCCCATAAGTCCCATTGATTTGAATGCTTAGTCCTCAGGGATTGGCACTATCAAGAGTTACATCTTAGCCAGGCATGGTGGCACACCTTTAATCCCAGCACCTGGGAGGCAGAGGCAGGCGGATTTCTGAGTTTGAGGCCAGCCTGGTCTACAGAGTGAGTTCCAGGACAGCCAGGACTACACAGAGAAACCCTGTCTCCAAAAGAAAAAAAAAAAAAGAGTTAATGTCTTTATTGGGCTAGGTGTGGTCTTGGAGGAAGTGTGTCACTGGGGGTGGGCGTTGAGGTTTCAAAGGCCCAAGCGAGACAGGCCCAGTGTCTCTCTCTCCTGCTGCCTGTGGTTCAGAATGTAGAACTCTCAGCTCCTCCGGCACCATGTCTGCCTGCGTGGTACCCTGCTCCCCGCCATGCTGACCTCGGAAACTGTAAGCCAACCCCAGTTAAATGCTTCCCTTTATAGGAGTTGCAGTGGTCATGGTGTCTCTTCACAGCATTAGAACACTGACATCAGTAAATATCCATTTTTAACCATTGTTCATTGCCAGCATTAAAACTATGGTTGGAGTGAAAGGGTCATATGCTAGATTATGATGTGCATTATTACTGACTTGAAGCTTAATAGTAGAGTCTACCTTTCAATGTTAGAAGACAGTAAGGAAGAGAGAGCAGCCACCTATAACCCAAGCTCCAGACTGTGTGGCGCCCTCTTCTGGCTTGCAAGGGACCTGCACACACCTGGCGTAAGCACAGATACATACTAGAAAAATCTGTTAGATTAAGTTGTTTGCTGTCGCGTTGGATGTTGCTTTTTCTGTAGCTATGAAAGTAACTCTAGAAAGTTCTGGCTGAGAGTCTTCTTCAGCGGTCTTGTACTAACTGAAAATCTTTTCGGGTCAGCACAGGGGGCATTCTCAGGTCTCTGAAGCACTTTGGAATATCTCCGTTTCTAGGATTTGTGCAGTTTGCGTTCAAGCCAGAGGCCTGGCCGGTTCTTTTTTCAGTTTAGAGGCTCTGCTGCCCTCTGGTGTCTCCGTGAGGCTCTGCAGGTTCTTCTCTTGCTAGAGGTATCCAGGGAATGCCAAGATGACTGCACCCACAAGTAAAATGGCAAATACCGGTCCTTTAAGAGCCCCTGCAAGTCAGAATGTGTTCCGATTAGGAATTTGCGTTATACTGAGTGTTTTATCAGAAGAAACCTTAGCGGCCAGAGTGAGAGAGAGGAAAAACAAAAGAGATTAACGAGTACCACCGGAATGTGTTCCCTTCCTTCTACTCCCCGAGAAGAGAGGACCAGACGCCTCTCATTCACCCCAAGCTGAGTTGGCCTCCTTGGTGTGGAATCCCCTCTGGGCCGCCGCAGACTGCCCCACTCTCTGCCCTCTGTGGCCTCCCACAGCCGACCGGCGCCAGCTGCCGTCCACACCCTAAGGAGAGGTGACCCCCGGCAACAGAAAGATTCTTAAGCTTTCCGGGCAGAGCCTGAGCTCACCGTGAGCACTGCGTGACTGGTTTCTGGGCTTTCAAAATTTCCGTGCACTTTTGCCCATGTCTTCTTTTTAAATCTGTGTCTCTGCGGAGAATGAGGACCAGAGTTCTGGGAGTTCGTCTGCACTCTGTTAATGAGAAATCCAATGTCATTGCCATTCTTTTTTTTTTTTTTGCCCCATGAGTAAGCTTGTGGGCTTCCTTAAATCTGAGCTGCCTCGGTCAACGGGTGGACTGCTCACATCAGCAATCGCCCACTCATTGCATGGGTATTCACTACATAGCTCACTGCCAGGCATCTGCTTATGCTTGTAACCTAATCCAGACAACCCCTCACAGGGGTGCCCAGAGGCTAACCTAATCCAGACAACCCCTCACAGGGGTGCCCAGAGACTGGCATCATGGGGGATTTTAGATCCTTTCCGTTTAACAATACAAACCATTACAGGTAACTTCCAAGCATCATGCTAGAAAGAATGGGAGCTTTCTGTCGGCTTGTGAGAGAATACAGCATAGCTAAAACAGAATCTCTGAATGTGCGAGAAATGTCCAAGTTGCTACTAGATGAAAGAGGGAAAGGGATGAAACCTGAGCAGAATAGCGAAGAACTCAGGCAACCAGACAACCGTAACCTGTGTGTGGCAGCGGGAGGAAAAGGAGGGGGGGAGGATGACAGCGTGCTACGATGACTCAGAATCTCCTCCATCCTGAGGTTGGACCACAGACAGCAGTCATGGAGATCAGAGGCTCCCCGGGCAGGATCAATGCCAGAAACAACATCTAGGGATATTGTATTAAAGCTTCCCAAAAGTAATGATTACAAACATAAGAAGATAATCAGGTTGGAGTCATGTGACTGGAGAGAGACAGAGAGAGAGACAGAGACAGAGAGACAGAGAGAGAGACACAGAGAGAGAGACAGAGAGCACAAGTGGAGGAGCACGGGGACTATTGCTAATGCTGGGTCTTGGGTGTCAGGTCAGTGGGTAAAGTCCTTGGACACAAGAATGAAGAGTGGAGCTGGGATCCAAGACTCATGGGAAAAGTCAGGTCCATGACGTGTAACCACAGCATGGGGGTGTGCCCCACGTAGATCTGGGGACACATCTGCCACAAACTGTAGCCAGAATGGTGTCCAGCAGGCAGTGCTGCTCTGAAGGGTGTGAGCTCTGCTGTATTTAATGATGGTGGGCCTGCTCAGCTGCAAGTCATGACCACAGGCTCAGAGCCACACTGCTTCAAGCTAAGCTCTGTGTTCCCGGTCACCGTACAACAGTGGCGACACACACAGGAAGAGCCTGAGCCATGCTGTGCCATGTCCCCCATACGATGGGTGGTGTCTCCACAGAGGGAAAGCTCAGACCTACTTGAAGTTGTTTGCTGTCAGTCGACAGATCCCAGTGATGGGGTAAGTAGCCAGTTTAAAAAGAATGTAGATACTTTGTCTCTACCATTGGGCAGAGGGGAGAGTAAGGACTCCTAGACACATAACAGTCTGGAAGTTGCTATGGCAATGGATACATGCAATTAAGTGCTGATGAAAATCCACAGAGATTCTTATGCCAATCACGAGCTCCACAGTGAACCAGACACTGGGGGACAATATCAAGTCATTGTGTGTTCATTGCTGATAACAGTTGTCTCACTCTGCTACAGATACTAATGTAAGAGATATTGTGTGGGACTATATGAAAATACTATGACTGTTGGCATTCTGTCCAAGCTCCACCCCACAGTTACCTGGCAATAGCCAGGTATGCCCCACCCCATATACCTGGCCCACTATAAAAGGGGCTACCTGCCCCTCCTCTCTCTCTCTCTCTCTCTCATCGCTCTCCCTCTTAGCTCTCACCTCTCTGACCCTCTTGGGCTCTCTTCCCCTCCCCCCTCTCTCCATGTGGTCATGGCTGGCCTCCACTCCTCTCTACTCTCTCTCTCTCTGCCTCTCTCTGCCTCCACTATACTATTAACTCCCATCCTCTTCCCTGAATAAACTCTATTCTATACCATGTCGGTGTGTACGTGGTCCCTCAGGGGGAAGGGGTGCCTTGGCCTGGGCCCGCCTAGGTATCCCCCTCCCCCCACGCCGCCATGCCACACTATCTAATACCCCTTCTCTCTTTTATATCCCATCATATGGTGCCGAAATCCGGGAACAGCATTAAAGAACAACACTAACCCATCAGTGACAACGATTCAATTTTACTGCAAATGGCAAAGTGAAAAATCAAGTTTAGTAACAACAACAAAACATTGTGATGCTTTTGCTCACTATCTGGATGCAAAGACCAGCCATATTGTTAGGGTTTGTCCAGGGCCTGGAAGCTCCTAGAGAATCGCGTGTATGGATTCTGTGTTGTATGGAATGGAGGAGCTGGATTCTAAACCAGTAACCCATGACAGCAACGGCAATGGACACCACCACTCGGGAAACGGGAAGGCAGGCAGACAGTTGCTGTTCTTTCTTTGGTCATCTTTGTATCTGAGCCTCTTCTTATGCTACCAATACTGAGGATAGGTCTCCCCCTTAAATAATGCCATCCATGAAACTTCCTAACAGATATGCACAGAAGTATGTCTTCTGGGAAATTCTGCATCTTGCCAATCAGCAATCAAGGACATCCACTGTAAGCTCACCCTTTTCATGGGCACACAAGCACAACTCATTCTCACTCTTAATTTCTAAATAAAGAATATGAGGAGGGTCAGGTGGTGAGACATGCACTTTCTTTCTTTCTTTCTTTTCTTTTCTTTTCTTTTCTTTCTTTTTTTTTTTATTTGATTTTTTTCGAGACAGGGTTTCTCTGTGTAGCCCTGGCTGTCCTGGAACTCACTCTGTAGACCAGGCTGGCCTTGAACTCAGAAATCCACCTGCCTCTGCCTCCTAGAGTGCTGGGATTACAGGCATGCGCCACCACCGCCCAGCTTGAGGCATGCACTTTCAATCCCAGCAGTGGGAAGGCAGAGGCAGGCAGGTCTCTGTGAGTTCAAGGTCATCCTGGTCTACAGAGTGAGTTCCAAGACAATCAGAGCTACACAGTGAATCCCTGTCTTAAAAAACAAGCAAGCAAGCAATAAAGCACCTAGAAAGGTCATAATTCCGACTAACATGCTATAACTAACCTATATGCAACTAAAGAAAATGCCAACATCCAGCCATTTCTAGATTCATGTCTCACAAAAAGAGTTGGAGTAAAATATGAAACACGCTGATGGTGAGGCTCCCAGGCCATGGTCCCATGCCAAGCGAAAGACTGAGCTATAACTCTAGGACAACAATGATCCTGCACCCATAAGCATACCTTACTAGTAAACATCAATAAGTTTTATTTATTAATAAATGTTAGTAAATGTTATACATTAATAAATAAAATTGCTTTTACTTTAAAAATTATTTTATTAAATATTAAAAATTATTTGATACAATGTATTTTGTATCAATATCATGTCTATACTTCCAACAACAATAATGAAATGTAATAGATTGGTAGGATTGAAAAAAAGGAAAAATAAAAAAATCAATTTGAGCCGGGTGTGGTGGCATCTGTAATCCCAGCACTTGGGAGGCAGAGGCAGGCGGATTTCTGAGTTCGAAGCCAGCCTGGTCTACAAAGTGAGTTCCAGGACAGCCAGGACTACACAGAAAAACCCTGTCTTGAAAAACAAAAAAAAAAAAAAATCAATTTGAAAAAACAATATGAGCAAGGGTAAGACCCACTATGGTGGGAAAGTATATATTATCACACCAGGAATTTGAAAAAGGTACAACACCAACCCAACCAAATAAACAAAACATGATCATGTTGTGCAACTTGGAAAGTGCCCACACATACTGCATGCTTGCCGGTTCACCATTATGAAAGTGGAGACGTATCACCAGCTGAGCCTGGAGTCGGCGAAGGAAAAAAATACCCAAAATGTTGAATGCAGGAGTTCAGGGTTTGTGAAGGCAGCTGATGCTGGGGTTGGGGCCTGAAGAAACTTGACTGGACTCTGTGGAGTTAGCTGTTCCAGGGAAAATCCTATCCAGATAGAGTAGCCCGGGCTCTCAGAAGGCAGGCAAGAAGTCACTCCATGAGAGTGCCTCCGCTGCACAGCATCTAGTGACATGTGCTGGATGTTTGTCTTTTTATGCTCAATGCACAGTGTTATACTTCGGACAAGATGTGTGTGTTAGCAGATTCCCTATTATCCAGTCCTCTGTGTGAATCCTTTAGCTGACTCTCTTTCTTTTTTGAAATACGTATCAATTGTCCAGCAGGAGCTAGACACTCTTCCATTCCAGGGGTTCAACGGAGCAGATGCTCCCCTGTCCTCTGTGAACTACTTCTACTTGGGAGGCTTCCACACGCTCCCCCCTTGTTGATAGTTTTTTGTTGTTGTTTTTTGTTGTTGTTGTTGTTGTTTGTTTGTTTTTTTGTTTTTTCGAGACAGGGTTTCTCTGTGTAGTCCTGGCTGTCCTGGAACTCACTCTGTAGACCAGGCTGGCCTTGAACTCAGAAATCCGCCTGCCTCTGCCTCCCAAGTGCTGGGATTGCAGGCGTGCGCCACCACGCCCGGCTTGTTGATAGTTTCTATTGGAGCAATGGGCAGGGAGTGCCCAGGTTCTGCTTCAACATCAGTATGCTTGAGATGTTGATCTTGGCATCTCCACATCATGAGCATGGGTTCATCTGGAAACAATCGGCTGGGGCATGATTTCAGCCCAGGTCCAAATCCTTCAGCGCAGATCTTGCTTCTTCATGCAGACTTCCCTCTCACCTGGCCTTTTTGTCTCATTTCTCAGTGCGTCCACGTGACTGCGATACCATGGTCTACGAAGCCAAACTATGGGTGGGGAATTGATCTTCACAAGCAGCATGTGGGAGAGGAAGCCATCACTGCACCAAACACACAAAGCATAGACTCTGCAAAGACATAAATATTTGTAATAAGATGTAGAGAGCCTTTTGGGGCTCTTACTTGGCAGGAATAAGACGTTGGTTTAGGACAAGGAAACAGGCTCCAGGCAGGAATTGGACTTTAGGCTATAATAGGTAAGTAGGTTAAGGCAGGAATCTTAATCTTAGGGTGAAACAAAGGAAGTAGGCTTCAGGCAAGATTTTGGGCTTGGACAAGGAAGTGGGCTCAGGTGTTTTGGTCCTTCTGACAAGCTAACCGTTGGCCCCAACCATAGCATCAGGGTGTTAGCTGTCTAACTGTTGGAAACAACTGTCACAGGACTTTGCTTACTGCCTTGTGTGTGCCTTGACTATTTGTGTTTATTGTCTTGCTTGTTCCTCACTGTACTACTCGTACCCCTTAATACTTGTATACCCCTTAAAATGGTATAAAAGCAGATTGGAAAAAATTAAAACTGCCTTCAGTCTCAGAAGACTGGGGTCACACTGCAGCATTGTCTAATTGTCTTTTTCTTTTCAATCCTCACTCCTGTGCTGGAGAACCTGTGACTGACTGAGCGGGCTTGGTCAGTAATAAGCGATGGGAACATGCCGAACAGATTTCAAAGCAAGGAAATGTGTTAGGCATAAGAATAAATACCAAAGTGCCTTATACTTTAAAATGTCAATATTTAGCCGGGCGGTGGTGGCGCACGCCTGTAATCCCAGCACTTGGGAGGCAGAGGCAGGCGGATTTCTGAGTTCGAGGCCAGCCTGGTCTACCGAGTGAGTTCCAGGACAGCCAGGGCTACACAGAGAAACCCTGTCTCGAAAAACAAAACAAACAAAACAAAACAAAACAAAACAAAAACAATAAAATGTCAATATTTAAAGAGGAAATGAGAATTGGTTTTGTCCATCCATCCAAAACTATTTTCATTGGAAATTTCAATGACTTTTTATCAGAAATGACCAGGGCAAACATAATGAAAATCAGTAGGCCCACACTTCTGTGTAAAAGAACCAGGAAATGCCTGATATGACTGACCTCAGTTGCCTACTCAGGTTGAAGTCCAAGAAGTTAGACTCACACTTTAAGTTCCTGAAGTTTCAGACACTAGACTGGAATCCATACTAATAAGAAAAGCAGGTCCGAGGCATGAAGAGAGTGAAGTGTCCATGGGGCCTCTAAGACCCACTTTAATACCACGGTCTCTCCAGGTGAAACAATCTCTCACATCACAACTCAGACATCTAGACTCACAAAACACAGCATGGCAAGCCCAGGAAGAAGTGTGCTTCTAGCAGGCTGGGGTTTTGCTGAAGAGCCTGGTTGGTATACACAGACTTGTAGTGAGAGTTTGGGTTTCTTTAAAAACCCAGTTATGTTATATGAATATGTTTTTGCTTTAGTCCCAGCTGTGGGATAAGAGTAGGTGATTATGGTTTGCCTCGTGCACTGGCAAGGGCGTGATTTTTGCCAGCTGCAGATAGTTCATGCTTAGAATTCTGGGAATTCTTGAGAGGGTATAAATGAGAGAGCCCTGAGAGGTGCTACTTGCTGGTTCCTGTTGCTGATGTGTGTCGAGTGGTCATGATCAAAATCGATGGAAGAGGAAGTTGGGAATATCCTGACAAGGAAGATTGAACTTTCCCCGAGGAACCTAAATGCCCCTAATCAGCAGGAAGTAGGGTAATGAGGTCTATGCCCCCTTTTCTCCTCTCACCTTCTTTCTCTCCTACCTAGTGTTGGGATTGGAAGGGATAGAATGAAAGTTGGAAGGGAGATAAATATAAGAACCCAATGAAATAGCTAATACACACACACACACACATCTATATGCCAACACATACCAAGTTGCTGTATTCTTCCCAATTGTTTACATTCCATTCTCAGTTGATCTCTCTGGACCTGGAATCTAGGTAAGCATCCAGATGGGACAAGCATGTAGGAATGCTTCCCCAAATTGCCTCGTCATCTATATTTCCAGTTGTTTCCCTCCTGGTACCCTAACAACCCAGGCAAACCATGTTCAAGGAGCATATGAACTGGGTTTATTTGTCTATCCTTCGCCTATTCCTCAAGGAAAAATGGACAGATGGTATCTTTCCTTCCACTCACTGTGACAAAATACCCTGACAAAAGCAACCTAGAGGAGAAAGGGTCATTTAGCTCCCAATTCCAGGGTAGAGTTCCTCATCTCAGGAAGTCAAGGTGGGAAAACCCTGACACAGTTGAGTCACGCTGCCCCCAACAGTAAAGCGCAGAGAGGATGAGCTCGTGATGCTGTGCTCAGCTCGCCCTGTCCTCGCCCACGTAGCTGAGGATGCCCCTGCCTAGGGAATGTGGTCACCAACAGTGTTAACTCATGTTATACCGAGTTAATGTCATATAATTAAGTAACTCACGATAATCACTCATAGACATGCTCACAGGTCAACTTGATCTAGACAATAACTCATTAAAACTCCCTTCCCTGGAATTCTGAATTCTGTGTCACTGACAATTATAATTATCCAGCACAGACTGTGGCTTTCCACTAAGCATCTCATCTCTGTCTTTCAAAGCTGTGTCACAGCAGAGAGGAATTGCTATGATTATCCACTGCTGGAGCTGAGTATTATACGGAGCCATCAGTAAAACTTAGCTTTTGATTTCCTTACTAAGCTAATGGCAGATGAATATGTGTAGGAAGGACAAACAAGAGGCAAAATATTGAGTAAATTCCCGGGACATTTCCTCATGCAAGCCTCAAGCATCACGGTCTGAGAGCAATCTCACATTAAACCATTTCCATTTATGGAGGGAACCCAGTTGTTGGCTGTTGTGAGTCAGACAATACACAGACAGTGATGCATACTTCTGGTTACATGGTGTGCGAACGACAGAAAGCCTCACCTAAAACCCACTCACAAGCCAAAAACTTAAGGCTTGTCCACAGAGAAGCGTTAGCTGTAGAGAAAATCATCTGGTTTACTATTCTGGGGAATCTCGGCTTCTGTGCAGTCATGAATTCATATTACACACTAGAAAACTATGTGTGTAAACAATAAAAAGAATCCTGGAAGGACTTCAAGACATTCCTAAGAATGCTTATCATCTTATCAAACTAGGTTCATCACAAGTGAAATGTTTTTTCTTTTCTGTATCTTTTTACTAGCTTTTTCTCATGTAATAGGTTTTGGTCATATTATTTGCCCTCCCCCAACTCATTCTTGATCTCCCCTACCTGACTTCATGTGGTTTCTCGCAAAAGAAAAGAAAACAAACAAATATATAGTTTGCTTTATGTTGGCCAGCTACTCCTGGTCTGTGGGTGATATACCTAGGGTCACTCCATTGGAGAAAACTACACCAGTATATCCTGCAGGCCAGCCACCATTGCAGGTCTCAGGAGTCATAGCCGGGTCATTTTGATGATTACCTTTCCCCGCCAGTAAGGCACAGAGTACCTTGCAGCATCATGAACTCTACTAGTCAGTAGGGGTGACGCTTCTGCTTAGACACCAGCTACGTTTCTCTGAGTTCAATAATCTAAGCTGTGTCTCCAGCAACAGGGCCTTATCGACAGTTTGGGAGAAGAACCAATAGCTTTAGCAATAGCCTATAATGTTGGGACCTGTGTGTGAGATCCCTTTGGCCAATGACTCAACAAAATGTAACTCATTTCTGCTACTGGGGCTTTAATTGGTAGCATAAAGTGTCTAATTGGGGCATTGTCACCCTCATTATTTGGTAACTCCATTTAGATTCCTTTCATATAAGTATATGTTTTAGGAAGTTCTATAGTAGTAGGTTTCCATATGGCTTTTCAAAAAGTCTTTAGTGGTGATTATCCCCCCATTCTCCTCTGACTTAATACTCCTATTCCAATTTCCCCTTATTTCTTTATAACACTATATTCTCTTGCCCCTTTTTTGGACAATCCTCCTTCCTGGTCCCTTACTATCTCTGTGACTATTTATATTGAAACACACATATCTACAGCTTAAAAGCTGACATCCATATAGAAAAAACACATATAATGTCTGTTTGGGTCTGGGTGACGGCACTCAGCATGAGTCTCTCTAGGTCTATCATGTCCTGTAAATTTCATAATTTCATTTTTTTAGCGGTTGAATAATATTTGGTTGTATAAATGTGCCACACTTTCATTATCAATTCATCAGTTGATGGACATCTGGTACCATGAAACCTAGTCCTCCGAGAAGAAGTATTTGGGTCAGTTCACTGAATTTTTAAAAACCACATCTTTGGGCTGCATATCTAAAATATGTGGCTAGCTTTCAGATGGCTCCAGTTTTGATCACCAGATGCCAGAAAGAAAGAAAGAAAGAAAGAAAGAAAGAAAGAAAGAAAGGAAGGAAGGAAGAAAGAAAGAAAGAGGGAGGGAGGGAGGAAGGAAGGAGGAAGGAAGGAAGGAAGGAAGGAAGGAAGGAAGGAAGACAGAAAGAAGGAAAGAAAGAAAGAAAGAAAGAGAAAGAAAGAAAGAAAGAAAGAAAGAAAGAAAGAAAGAAAGAAAGAAAGAAAGAGCACTGACACGGGTAGAGGGGAGGATATAGTGTTGGGGTCTGGAAATCATCACACAAACCACTCAGACACAAATCTCAGTCAAGCATGGCTGATTTATTGAATGCACTCCCTAAGACTGATTGATCAGGGATGCAGTCCAGACTTGGAAGCTGAATTGTAAAGTCCAGCTAGAATCCTATAGAGCTTTTTAAGCCTGAAATTCACAAACATCTGCACCAAGTTATTTCATCCATCAGGATTTAGGATATGGGATTGCCTTAGGAACATGTCTCTGTTGTACACTTAGCCTGCTCTCATTGGTTGGAGTATTCAACTGTGGCAGGAGACTTGCCCTGCCTAACATTCATGTCTTAACTTGCCAACCAGGATGCACGTCTCTTTCTGTCAAGTAGGATGTCAGTTCCCATGGAGTTCTTGGAAACATAAACTTTATTTGACCCCTACTCAAAATAGAAGTTTTAGTCCAAACGGCTTCTTATACTGGTACAAGTGTCTCTCTTACGTTGGGGTCCACACCAGGGGCAAATTATAAAGGCAAGAAACCATAGCTGCTGGGCTGTTGGTTCATGTCCAGGCTTATTGTGGCTAAGTATACAAAGCAGTTCTAACTAACCTCTATTGTGACTGGTTTCCAAGAACACCAAAGCACAGAACATAACAGATGTGCAATCAACTCAGGCATGAGAAAGTTTCCTAGTGACAGCACATGAGAAATTTTCTTTATAACGTTAGTAACAGCACAAAATGGCTGGCTAGACAGGCAACAATTACCTAGGCCTTCACATGCAGCAATAGTGTTTTCAACCTAGTATCTTTCCTGCTTTCTTCTTACAAAGAGTAGCATTGTTTGATTCAGATACCGAGAGACCGGAGCAATGTTCTTAAAGAACATGAGCATAGCCAAGATAAGAGAAGGTATTTCTTGCTCTGGCCAGCAAGATAACGGTGACAAAATGTGCAAACACACACACACAGTGACAGGAGAAGACAGCCACCATTCTTTCTTTCTCCTTTTAACTTTACTCGGGGGTAGATAATTTACTTTGTGTAAGGACACACCATCTAATGACCGGAAACGTGGAAAGATGGATTCCTTCATGAACCTGGGCTGGAGGCCAACCTGGACTGTAGCACCACATTCCACTGAGCTGTTCCACACCCACAGCAGAGCACGCTGTGGCTTCAGACTCCACGTGCCCATTCTGATGACATGATAGAAGAAGGAAGGGCTAACAGAACACTTAACACAAAGAAGTTATTAGCAGCTTATGGGGCCTAACCATGGCAACCACGATAGACAACATTCTCTCCACTGTCTCCTGTCACTGCTAAAAGTCAACGGCAACTCAAACATGGGGTCACAGAACAGGGAACTAAAGGGTCTAACCTATAACAAAAGGTGGGGGAGCAGTAAGCAATATCTAAAATCAAAGCAGGAATGGTGCAGCAACACCCTATGTGCTGAAGTTCTAAGCAAGAGGTAGTGTTCATCTCCTCTGTTCCAGAACCGCAACCCTGTAATCTGTCTGCTGAAGTAATTCTTTAATTTAGCTTCTTTGGTTTTTTGGTCAGGGGGGTGCAGGGAGTGGGACGTTTTGTTTTGTTGGATGTTATAGACTTAAGGAATAAATCACATTGCTGGATGGAGTTTTCCGGTGGAAATGAACAGGTGTCTCTTCGCCTCGGGTACCAACACAGGCCAAGTAGCAGTGGCTGGGTGTACCAGAGTTTATTTATCTTACAGATGCATGCATAAGGAATCACTAACGGGAGAGTGAGTGGGCCTAAAAGAGCAGTATCACCACAGGTCTCACCTCAGCGTGGATGGAGACTTCCCTAAAGAGGCACTGATGGAGTCCACTTTTAGTCAACCTTCTACACTTGGTATATGTCTTGGCTTGAGTTTTATGGCTGTGAAGAGACACCATGACCAAGGCAACTCCTATAAAGGCAAACATTTAATTGAGGTTGACTTACAGTTCAGAAGTTCAGTCCATCATCATCATGACAGGAAGCATGGCAGCATCCAGGCAGGCCTGGTGCTGGGGGAGTGGAGAGTTCTATGTTCTGATTCGAAGACAGCCAGGAGGAGGAGGAGGCTCTCTCTCCCATACTGGGCAGAGCTTGAGCACCAGGAACCCCTCAAAGCCCTCCTGTACAATGATACACTTCCCCCAATAAGGCCACACCCCCTGATGGTGGCACTTCCCATGAGCCAAGTGTATTCAAACCATCACAGTTTACTCTAGTATTGCCCTGGCCATGAACAGCTGGAGCAGAAGTCAGGAGGCATAGGACACCTTGGTTAGAATCCCACGTGAGGGCCTAGTGGCTCTCCCACCTCCTAGTATAAAGGAATGTCAACAGGTCCCATTCGGACGGAGACTTGTAGGTGACCACAGCTACTCAGATTAAGAATGTAACCACTATTGAGTGGTCTACACACTCCTCGAGAGTATAATTATGAAGACATTACACTGTTTTTGCTGGAGACTGAAATAAAATCATATAATTTTCAATACAATCTTAAATGAAAAAAAAAATCAGAACCCAAGAGTGTATATATATATACTCTGATTACAGCCATGTGGAACATAGCTATAATTAGCCTGAGCTGTAATTGGCAAACAGGTTGTTAAATATGCACCCAGCTGAACGTGGGGATGGAGGGTGTTGTGGATTCACAGAGCTGCTCAGGCAAGAAGGCAAAGAAAGAAAAGACCACGGTGATAGCTGTGACTGCTTGGCATGGCTCTCCACCAAGATCATCAGATGGATTTCAAAATGGCGCAGGCAGCCAAGAGCAGAGCTGAATGTGCCCAGAGCTTCAAAGGTGTAGGCCATCTCCCTGCTCCACCCAGTAGGTACGCAGAGCAGTAGCCCAAACCAGAACAAGGCCACCAATTTAAGGAGCAGTAGAGGCCCGGCCCCCGGGGGGAACACTGCAGCTTCCAGGACCTGCTGGGTTGATAAATATTTCTTCCAGAGAGTTCGCTACAGATGTGTGGCTTCTGTGAAAGCTGGGTTTGTGGTCAGTGTTAGAAAGCAGGAGCAAGGGAGCAGCCACGTCCCACTGAGGCGAGCCATCTAGGAGGCCTGCGGAAGGGCACTCACAAATGCACGTCTACAAGCATGCGAAAGGAGCCATGAGATGGCGTGACATGAAAAGGAGCTTGGCCCTGAGTCCGATGACTTGGATTCGATCCCCAGAATCCACATGCACCCCCCCTAAATAAATATTTAGAATTTTTTTAAACAGTATATGAAAATAAAAACATAGGTATTGTTACGCACTGTAAATGTAAGGAGATTTCCTTTGCACTTTCTGTCACTGTGTCCTGTGGCCGACTTAACCTTTCTATCTTCATTCAGCAATCTTCTTTGTTTTTTGAAACAAGGTCTCTAGCCAGGAACCCAGCCCATGCTCACTATGCAGCCCAGGGTGACTTCGGACTTGTGGTTTTCCTGCCTCCACCTCCCAAATATTCGGTAATGACTTGCTGCCATGCAGATTATGAGCCACGCTTTTTCTTTCTCTTTTTTTTTGGGGGGGGGGAGGGGAGGATTTGATTTTTCGAGACAGGGTTTCTCTGTGTATCCTTGGCTATCCTGGAACTCACTCTGTAGATCAGGCTGGCCTCAAACTCAGAAATCCGCCTGCCTCTGCCTTCCAAGTGCTGGGATTAAAGGCATGCTCCACCACTGCCCCGCTGCCACGCTTTTTGGTGAAAGTCGTACTATCTGACTTCTCCGCCGCCATGCTCACGCTGACACTTGTCCTGTACCCACAGGGTACAAGCACAAAGAAGCATGCTCTACAAAGGAATGCCTCCATGTCCTACCTTGAAGAAGCAGCCCACTCACTCAGGACAGGTCACCTCAGATGACTTCTGAATCAAGGTCCCCCTCCACCCTCACCCCCACCTTCCTTCAACTTCAGACCCCTCATGGCTGACCTCCATCTGGCTGTGCTCATCTCTACCATGGGGCCCTAAAATGAAGGGATGCCCCTTCCTTTTTTTTTTTTTTTTAATGTAACGTATTTTATGTAACATATTGTACAATAACCATCTTGAAGATCTAAGAATGGAATTGTAAATAACACTGTGTTGCGGAAACCCCTTCCTTGGGAATGGCAAAACTAGCCTGTACTCTCCTCCTCGGGTCCCAGGAATTAACCACAGAACAATCCTCCAGCGTTCACTGGGAACCAGGAGGGTATCGGGTCAAAGGGGGATGCTACAGACAGGGGCATAGATGACCTTAACCAGCCACCCCAGAAGGTGTGCACCCAGGAGGGATGGTCACTTCCCAATGGCTGAGTAGATGGAGCCTCCTCCCCCACCCTTCCCAATCTACATCCTCTGGCTCATCCTGAAAGACCCCAAGGCCACATGCAATTAAGAAGAATTGCATACAGCTGGTTGGGGATGTGTGCGGCTGAACCCTCCCTGGCCCCTTCTCCTGTAAAGAAAGGTAAACAGCCCACAGGCCCAACTGCATGAGCTTTCCCCCCTGTAAAAGCTGGGCACAGGGTCTCACCTGTAATCCCAGCAGTGGAGGCCAGAGGATCCCAGTCTAGACCTATGAATGACCTCCACGGGGTGTCTTAGGAAAAGAGCCTCTCCCTCTGCAGAGGAAAAGGTTGAGGCCCAGGTATGTAGATATACACAGGGCCGTGAGGAACACTGAGAGACCCTGTCTCAGGAAATATGGTGGAGAGTAACTGAAGAAGATGCCTGAAATGGACCCACAGCCTCCATGTGCATGCACATGGACATGCAGGTGGATATACCCATGCAAACATGTTCATATGCCACATACACACATGCACATGTGCACACACAATAGGAGACTTACATAACCATATGAAACCATCTTAGGCTGCAAAGGAAAATAACAAGGGTCGTGCTATTCCAAAATTAAACAGTTGTTGGATAGACATCTCTGTAGAACCAGTATGTGAGAGCACGCACATGAATGTTTGTGTGCATGTGTGTGTGTGTGTGTGTGTGTGTGTGTGTGTGTGCGCGTGCGCGCATACAGTTGTGTTTCTAGCAGTCTTTTATGAATACTTTTATGAATACTCTCAGTCATGCATGCATGAAATCTGCTCCTTATGTACTTATTAATTATTGATTTTATTATTTCCTCCTCCCTTTTTTGTTTGGGTTTGACAAGTTTTGATTCTGACAAGCTTTACAGTAAATCAAAGAACCTCCAGGCACCAGAACACCACCGCTGCCTGTGCTGGGTGGCCTGGGTTTCAGAATTCCCAGGGAGATCACAGGAGTCAAGGAAAGCAGCAGAAAGCAGCTGAGGGTGGCGCAACTCTGCATTCGTGAAGTCCACTGAGGGCGGCAGCTCACGAGAACTGGCGCTGGGCAGGGCTCCGCTAACAACTGAGCTGAGCTGTCTTGAGGCACAGCCCCGGCATAGGAGGACGTCTGCCCCAACCACTCAGAGGAAGCAAAACCAGGACAGATTGCAACAGCCGCTACACTTCCTTCATGCTCTGCTCTTGGGACATGGCGACCAGCAGAAAGAAGCTGCATTGTGGAGAGGTGCCCTAGCGGAGGGAGGCCCGCCCCAGTCCAGGCACGCCGCAGAGGTAACTCTAACTCTTGCTCTCTTTCCCGTGGCACGAGTGAATGGGGCTCCTGACAGTGGTGTTTGATGCATGCTCCTGAGAGTGCTGCGATCCTCCGCCTGCCTCCCCAACTCTCTCCTAAGTTGTAGACAGGCCCTAACAGTTAGGATTCTTTAAAACACACACACACACACACACACATACACACACACACACACACACACTCACATCACACTCACACACTCACACCACACTCACACACACACACACACACACACACACACACCACACTCATATACTTTTTCACACACTCACATTCTTTCTCTCTCTCTCTCTCTCTCTCTCTCTCTCTCTCTCACACACACACACACACACACACACACACACCACACTCACACCACACTCACACACACACACTCACATACACACACACACACACACACACACACACACACACACACACACACGGGTGTTCTAGAGACCTTTTAGGTGATGTAGAAAACTTCCTGGCTCTGACTCAAGTTCGCCTGAATCAGCAGTGGTTGTCAATTGGAGAGACCACTGTGCAGGGAGGAGGTCCAAGAAGTTGGCACTCTGGGGAGTGCAGTGTGCTGCCACTTCTGAGTTTAGGCTCCAGAACAAAACAGGAGGGTCAGAGGCCACTGACTGTGCAGAACTGAAAAGGCCTTTCTGCAGCCTCTGCTGATCAGGGTCGACTGCAGCTTCTTAGCCTCTGCCTTAACTACTTAGGAAGGACGGGAGTTCTGTATCTCCAGGCGGTCCTCCGCCAGCACCACAGGTCAGTCAGCTGCTGGTGACTCACACTCCCTCACTTCCTGGACCTTTCAATGGTCTGGCCTGGGTCTGAAACCCTTCCATAAAATGACTTGTTTTTGTCCTAGGGTAGAAGCTCAGGGGGTGCATGGGTTTGCGTGTCTTCAGAGAAGAATAGCTGATGTGCACCCCCAGCCTTTCTGCAGAGGGATTTATCAGGGGCCATCATGGGCTCTGTGAATTCCAGAGGTCACAAGGCAGAGGCCCAGGTGGTAATGATGGGCCTTGACGCTGCCGGCAAGACCACAATCCTGTACAAACTGAAAGGGAACACGCTGGTGAACACCCTGCCCACTGTTGGTTTTAATGTAGAGCCTCTTGAGGCCCCTGGACATGTGTCACTGACTCTCTGGGACATTGGGGGACAGACCCAACTCAGGGCTACCTGGAAGGACTACCTGGAGGGCACCGACCTCCTTGTGTACGTGCTGGACAGCACAGATGAAGCCCGCTTGCCTGAGGCAGTGGCTGAGCTCAAGGAAGTCCTGGAAGACCCCAACATGGCCGGCGTCCCTTTCTTGGTCCTGGCCAACAAGCAGGAGGCTCCTGACGCTCTGCCGTTGCTTGAAATCAGAAACAGGCTGGGCCTGGAAAGGTTCCAAGACCATTGCTGGGAGCTGCGGGCTTGCAGCGCTCTCACGGGGCAGGGGCTGCAGGAAGCCCTGCAGAGCCTGCTGCACTTGCTGAAGTCCTGCTGAAGTGGGGTAACCTCTGACTCCAGGCTGGCTCAGGACAGGGAGCAGGGTCGGCCGGACCCCCTGAGCAGGAAGAACAGCTTGTTCTTGCTTCTGAGACCAGGAGGAGCCAGCTGATCCTTGAGAAAGTGAAGTCAGTTTGCCACATGAGAAACCACAATTCTCTCGGACAGGATAGTTACTTCTCAGGACTTATTCTCAGGGGCAGTTTATGCTGAAAATCAATGGTTCATCAAGTAACAACAGTCACAGGGAATATAAAATCCTTAGAATTCCCCGTGTAACGGCTCAGTACCAAGTGTCAACTCATAACAAAGTTGGTGACATAATAATTGATGGCCAAGTTCACAAATGAAAAGAGGTTTCAAAACTGTGTCTGAGTGTCACTGGGCCTACCGCTGTCATCAGGAGTGACTCTTCCTGCTCACCTCTGGGCAGGAACCACAGTCACTCTCATACATTTAGCCGGGCTGACAGCAGCGAGGGGCAGGTCTGCTCCCACGATGCTGCAGGAGTCCACAGGGCCCTCGATCCTCCCAGAATTCCCCTGCTCTCCAACTCTGACTGACTTCTCTGCCCTACACCCTCTGTTGTAAAAGGTAAAATAAAACTCCACCCATACTCCTTTTCTTTCTTTTGTAGCGCATGTCTGTCCTTAAAGATTAAGTCAGGGCCTGGAAAATGACTTAGCAGGGAATGCACTTGCTCCTGAGTCTAATGTCCTGGGTTTGATCCCCCGGAGGGAGCTGGGGAATCAAACTACAAATCGTCCTCTGTGCTGTGGTGTGTGTGTGTGTGTGTGTGTGTGTGTGTGTGTGTGTTCGTGCAATAGCAAGCATGTATCTTCCACCCCCAAATGAAAAAATATTTTAAAAAATGTTTTCAATCAGACCAAGCCCAGTGCCTTGAGTGCATGCACAAAGTTTTGGGTTCAGTCTCTAGCATTGGGTTGGGGGTGCAAGAAGTGTGAAGATTAGCAGTGCCTGCCTGTAATCCCAGTGTTTGGGAGTCAGAGATGTGAGGAGCTGCAAGATAAAACAACAGCAATAACGAAATAAATCGGATGAGTTGGTTTTAGTGGAAGATGTGTAGCGAGTGAGAACACTTAATGTGTAGCAAACCAAAGACAGAGACCTGGTGTGGTGGAGGAGGCAGATGAAGCTCTGAGATCAGACCAGCCTGGTTAGATAGTGAGAACTGGAGGAAAAAAGGGGGTGGGGGGAGACAGAGAGTCAGAGATAGAGAGAAAGAGATAGAGAGAAAGAGAGACAAAGACAGAGCTGGAAGAAAGAAGGAAAGAGAGAGAAGAAAGAAGGAAGGAAGGAAAGGAAGGAAGGAAGGAAGGAAGGAAGGAAGGAAGGAAGGAAGAGGCTAGAAAGATGGCTCAATGGTTAAGACCTGGGTTCAATTCCCAGCACCCACATGACAGCTCTCAACTGTCTGTAACTCAAGTTCCTGGAGATCTGACACCATTACACAGACAAACATGCAGGCAAAACGCCAATGCACATTAAATAAATAAATAATTTTTGCGAGAAAGAGAAAAGAAAGAGGAGAGGGGGAAAAGAGAGGAGAGGAAAGGAGAGGAGAGGAGAGGAAAAGAGAGGAGAGGAGAGGAAAAGAGAGGAGAGGAGAGGGGAGGGGAGGGGAAGGGAGGGGAGGGGAAGGGAAGGGAGGGGAAGGGAGGGGAGGGGAGGGGAGAGGAGAGAAAAAGAGAGGAGAGGAGAGGGGAGGGGAGAGGAGAGGGGAGGAAAGGGGAGGGGAGAGGGGAGAGGGGAGGGGAGGGGAGAGGACAGGGGAGGGGAGGGGGAAGGGGAGGGGAGGGGAGGGGAGGGGAGGGGAGAGGACTGATGAAGGAAACAAATAATCAAAACCCAACCAGCAAACCACTGTCCCCTGGGGACCAGGACTCATGAATGATCTGTGACCTGATGATCCTGGTGACAGCAACAGTTCCCTTTCACTACAACAGAGGGACAGGAGGGACACTCAGGGTGCTGCTGTTATGTATATCACGAAGACACACTGGGGTTCCATACTGTGAAAGGTGGCTCTGCATGTGTGTGTGTTAGCAAGAGCTTGGCATCTGCATCTTAGAAACGGGTTCTTGTTCTGATTAACCCCTCCCAGGCCAGATGCTCCTGGAAGAGTACAAGCTAGATTCCGGCAGGAAAGAACTAGACTCAGCATTAAGAAGTGTGGGTCCAGACATCTACAGAATGAAGGAAGAGGTCAAGGGATGGTGAGAGATACAGAAGTCTCAGAAATGTCGAGACAGGAAAGCAAGGCAGACCTCTGGAGTGACTGGTGGCCTTTGTCTACACCCCACCCCCATCACCACAGAGTCTGTTGGCATGAAAGGCAGTTTTTAGGGCTAAACAGCTTCCTTGTCTCTGAATAAAGTACTCACTGGCCTTTGGAGTGAGGGACCCACAAAACCCCGCCCCTGGCGGGCAGCATGTATTTCAGGTCATTTCCCTGAAGTTTGATCAAACTTCCAAAGACATGTGTGACTCCTGAAAGAACCGCAAAAGCTCCAGTCCTACCAGCCCTCCTGCTCCAAACACTGTCTGGCCTCTTCAGCTTTCCCATGACAAAGGTTACCTGCAGTGCTCAGGGGAAGTGACAGCCTCCTGTTCCACCCTGCCAGCAGCCTACAGTCCTGGGGTGGCACTACTGAAACTGGCCCCAGGGCAAGCGACATCAAAAGCATAAACAAACACATCCGTCTGCACTCTCGGAATTTACCGAGGAAGTACTCGTACCTGATTCGTTGGCTGTAAGTCGCCAAGCAGTCCTGATTGCCTTTAACAGCCAGCGACTGGCAGATACAGATTCTTCTACACAGCCTTAATGATGACACTAGTTCTCCAGCTACACCTTATGCTCTGTGTGTGCACACACACACGTGCACACACTCATACAGCACCACTACAAAGGGTTAAAGATGCCTTCAAGTTCAAAGAGGCCTTTCAGAGAGCAGAGGCAGAGAGCTAAGAGGACAAGAGTCACTGTAGGCTGATGGGTAAGGCGCTAAGGCGCCCGGGTACGAAGGCTGAAGGAAGGCAGGGCTGTAAGGTAGACTTGTGGAGCAAGCAGACAACAGTTGGACTGATGAGCTGGGGCCCTGAAGAACCGTGGTGAGTTGAAGCCCCAGAGAAGCTAACTGCTCTCTGTCTGTCTGTCCTCTGCTTTGTAGCTCTCAGGCGGGTGCCTTTCCCCCTCCTTGGTCTGGTGCGTGCAGTTAAGTTCTTGGGCCTGTTTTATAAATAGAATTTTAATCTCTCCATGTACTCATATGGTCTCCCCTTTCATCTTGTCTGTTTGAGACAGTCTCACGATGTAGCCCTGACTAGCATGGGATCACTAGGTAGATCAGGCTAGCCTTGAACTCACAGAGATCTGCCTGCCTCTGCCTCATGAGTGCTGAAGTTAAAGGCCACCACAACTAACCCCCACTAACAACTAACCCCCCTAATCTCGATCCACTTTGAGTTTATGGCTGGTCCGTGTGTCGGCATCTGCACTCAGAATACAGCCCACGGCTGCTTGTAAATGGAGTCACCCAGGGCAAGGCGCGGCTAGAAGCCACTGTTGCACACAGTGTGGAGTCACTTAGAGCAGGGCACAGGGTCCAGGGTCCAATCCCTAAAACTGCCGTTTAAACAGTGGGGAGGGGGCTGGAGAGATGGTTCAGAGGTTAAGAGCACTGACTGCTTCTTCCAGAGGTCCTGAGTTCAAATCCCAGCAACCACATGGTGGCTCACGACCATCTGTAATAGGTACTGAAGACAGTGACAGTGTACTCATGTAAATAAAATAAATCTTTAAAAAAAAAACTGGGGAGAATGGTGGGGAGAGGGATGAGTCTCCTGATCCTGATTTTCCATGTAGCATTTATAAGATGTGACTTATCATTTTAAGTTTTCTTTGGCCTCTTTTGTATTTCTACGAATCTTTTTTAAAAGCTACCTAGCTATGCCTCGGGGTGAACCCGAGTGGCAGAATCAGTCTCTTTTGCTTGGGAACTGACATCACTGGCTTGAGGACACTGTGTCTTCCTGCCCACCACTGCTAACTCTACAGGGCCTGCCTGCAGTGTGCCCAGGCCTAATTGAAAGCTTGCTTCGAACTAACAAATTGTCTTGCTCCTGTCTGTCATTCCCCAGGGTTTTCCTTTCACTCACATGGAAAGAGGAGCACAGGCCACAGGGTGTCCTGGGGACATGGGAAGGTTTTGAAGAACTCTGTATTAGAAGAATGACTGTGCTCGGTGTGATCCGCAAGACTGCAAAGAACGATCGCTGAATCCATGATTGCTCCTGAGCTCAGTCAAGGAAGGCATTCACAGGCAGTCTGGGCTGCCCAACTCATAAATTCATAAATACGGAAGCTCAAAGAAAAACACAACCTCTTTAGGGGACAGAGAGCATTCCTGGCTGTCTTGATTTTTACCCTCTAACATATTCACCATTGAGGAATGAGTGCTCCGAAGTTAAGGCTCTCCCTGAGGGCTGGGCAGGCAGTGGAGCGGACCCACAGCCATGAGGGCCAGGTTTGCTGTTCCGCACTCACCTTGGCAGGCGCCCAATCACCGGTAACTCCAGCTCCAGAAGCCTTTGCTCTCTCTGGCCTCTGCAGGCACCAGGCACACATATGATCCAGACATACATGCAGACAAACACTCATATACATAAAACAAAAACAAACACATTTTTAAACGAAAAGAAACTCTTTTAAATTCTGCCCCATATCTCAAGCCAGCAAACCCTCCCATCTCCCAGCCTGGGCACATAGACATTTCTGTGGCCCATCCCAGTCATGAAATTGTAAACCCAAACAAACCAGGTTTCATAGAAGCACTTTCATTGTTCAAATAAAAGCAGGCTTTGTGGTTATAAAACAAGTGGCTTCTTGTTTATTAAGTGGACAAGGCATGCACTACCGCCCTTTGCAGGTTGCTTTGTTGTTGTTGTTGTTTGGGTTTTTTGTTGGTGTTTTGTTTTGTTTTGTTTTGTTTTGTTTTGTTTTGTTTTGTTTTGTTTTGTTGCAGTTTTTACAGGTCCTTTCTTGGGATTTTACAACCTTTAGTGCCAGGTGCTGACTGAGGGCAGGTGCGAGTAACAGAAAGAAATTAAGTAGCAATGTTTGTGGTCTGTGAAAATTCTTCTAGAAGGAAGCTACAACCCATCAGTGCACTCACCTAAATGCAGGTGAGTGCGCTGCTCTGGGCCTGAAGTCCATTGGAACTGACCCACAGCACCTCCCCTCCCCCCCCCACTCCCACCCCCCACCCCGACTAGGTACCCCAGGCAGAATGCTTAACCCACTCCACACGAGCCTATGTTATAGCCCAGGCTATCCTTCAGATTCTGTTCTGCAAGCCTTAGTCTCCTGATTATACACACTATGATCTCTCTACCTCTGCTCCTCCCCTTACCCTTCCCTCCTCCCTCTCTCTTCTTCCCCTCCCCCCTCTGCCCCACCCCCTCTCTACAGGCTGAAATCCCTCTTTAATCTTATAAACTCACCTAGGAAGCGTTACACTGCCTCATCCTGAAATCCCCTCATGGGATTACTGGCCCAGACAACCCTGTTTGGAAAGTCGTGTAGACGTTAATGCCAGTGAATCTTTAAGATGTCGTGGGGAGGAGCTTTAGGTAGTCAAAACTCTAAGTTCAGAAGAGACAAAGTGTGGGTGCAGGGCACCAGAGGGAGGGAGGGACCGTTGTGGGGGACGATGAATCTGAGTTAACATCCATGGGGGATGGAGGTGTCACCTCCCGGGCTTACAAACTGAAGAAGCCACACAGACCGACCGACTGGCTGGCTCTGAGCTCCTCTTCAGGCTGGGATTTCAGGGCGGTCTAAAAGCCCCGCCTCTCTCCAGTTCACAGCTCTGCGGAGCCTCTCCATTAGTGACTGGCCTCCTGGGACCCAGCTTTTGAGAAAGATCAGGCCGGGGTAGGATAAGGCTTAGGAAAGATTCCGCGCGAATGCGAGGATAAATGGGAGAGCGCTGGTGCGCGGGCAGCCAGAAGGAGCTGTGCCCTTCAGTGGGGACGCCACGGTTCCCTGACTGCGCCCTGGAGCAGCTCCTCTCAGAGGCAACCCCTTTGCCAGCAACAGATCACAGACATTTTAGCCCTAGGTAAGCAGAGGGCATTTTGCTTTGTTTTTAAGAGTCTCACGTAGCTCAGGCTGGCCTCAAACTTGGTTGTGCAGCCAGTGCTTGTCATTTTAGCACGTTGTTTGGGGTGTCTTTAGGGAATGAATGGCACATTGTCTCTGAAGGCAATTTCTGCTTTATCAGTTGAGTAGAAGTTTCTAGACTTTCAGTCAACCTGAAAGAAAGCCTGCCTTCTCAGACCCTCTTAATTTCCCCGTTCTTTCTGTCTTCCTCCCACGCCCCAGGCAGAATGAGCACACCACTGACCCTTCCTATTAGGCAAGATGGGGTCAAACTCTCCCGGCAGTCAGATGATGCCGGCTGCAGGGAGTCTGAAGGTTGGTTGTTCAGCCTCAGCTGGGTCACAAGGCTCTTACACAAGCGTGTGGCCTCAGCTTAGGCCCGGTTTCCTTTAAGCCAGGATGATTCAGCAGCTCTGGGAGGACCTCAGGGACACTCTCCTGCAGGTCCACCTCTGGACCCTTGCAGTCAGCATATAGATAACATCAGAAACAAGGCCAGACCTGACTCCAGCTGTGGGAAGCGAGCACATCGTTATTAATGCGTAGCCCCTAATTTGGGGTGGGGGTAGGGTGTCTACAGGGAAGTCAAGGAGAGAAAATCATTGGTTATTAGCCTAAGTAGTAACATGCATGCACATATTTGATTGTACTCTACCTGGGAACCTCATCAGACAGGCAATAAGGGAGTCAAAGAAGGAAAGCAAAAGAATGGAAAAGAAACAAAATTTCATAAAAGCAAAAAATAAAAAATAAAAAGAATAAAAAAGCAGAAGAGAGAATCGCAGTTTTGAGATGAACAATGAAATCATAGCATGTGAAAACAGCTCACACACAGGACAAAAAAGCCAAGTGTCCATACAGAGGACGCTGTGTCTGTCTGTGGGGCTCAGGGGACCTCCTCTCTGGCACATACAGGTGTAAGGGGAGGCTGCATTAACCCACCTGATGTGCCCAAATGCAGAAAGTTTCTAGCCTGGTTTTGGAGAAACCGCACAGAGACATTCAGCAACTTGAGTAAGTCACACACAGCATTTGAGTGTTAGAGGCACATCTTCAGGGACCACACTCTGGAATGACACAGAGGTTAGGAGCCCTCAGGACATGCCACAGGAAGGACCACGGTGTGGTCAAAACAGAACTGGTAGAGAGTCTAGAGGGAGCACGACCCTCAGGCCACCCTCTCACTTCAGCCCAGCCACACACACCCACACCCACCCCCACCCCCACCCCCACCCTCACACACCCTCCGTCACTGAGCAGAACACTACTGGTTTCTTCTCTGGTGGCCATGCCCAGAGGGAGCAGAGAGGAAGCTTCGATTGAGAAACTGGAGAAGTGAGAGGAAGACCATGAGCTGATCGGAGGCTGTTGGAACCTTTTCTGCTTCGCTCTCATGTCTGACAGAAAGCACGTGTGCCCCTCACAGGACCAAGATCCTGACCAGCTGAAGGTCAGCACTGGCATTTAAAGGTCCCCAGATGAAAAGCCTTGTTCATGCCCACAGCATCTTCCATTCCCTCCTTCATTTTCAATACAGAAAAATGAGAAAAATATCTAACTATTGAAATGACATCAAACTTCTTAATGACAGTAACACAGAACTCCAAAGGATAATATAAGAAGGCTTCAGAAGTCTATGGACAATGTAAACAGTAAGCCTGTGTTATAATCCACAACATAAGATACAGACAGATTTCAAGTCTATGCTGGGATGTCAATAATCATAATCGATTGGCTAAGTTTGAAGAGAAAGGGATGGCTCTACCTTACAAGAGAATGCCAATTCATAAAGTGAAAAGGGATGAGGGAACAGAAAATCACCCTAGAATATTCTAGTAATAACTGTTGCAGGTAAGATTTATCCATGGATGCCTAAAATTATATGGCAAAAGTTTTAAATAAACTGAGTATTTGTACAATCTCAAAGTTTGCTCAGCAACACCTACTGTTGGCAGAAATAATTTAAGCCAGGTAGAGCAGTACACACCTACAGTCTCACCATCGGGGCACAGAGGGCTGAACATGAGGAGTTCAGGACCATCCTTGGCTACATAGCAGGTTCGAAGCTAGCTTGGGCTATATGAGGCCTTGTCTCAAAAGCAAACAAATAACACAACAACAACAACAAAATGTGATTATGGGAAATCCACCAGGCATGGCCACGCAGACACAGTCTATAGCCATAGCCGCTGGACACGCAGGTAATCAGAACCTAAGTGTAATCCTGGGTTTATAAAGGCAAAAACCACACCCCAGTATCTCAGTCTACAGCTGCAGGGAGACATTTTGCTCAAGCAGGCAGTAACAGAAGCTAAGGTAAGTTAGCTGGGGCATCTTGACCTTGGGTTCCTAGAATAGATGCATAATCTCCCACAGGATTCTCTATCAGGGAAATAACATCTACTTAAAACCTAAATTTCCCTCAGCAAGAATACAGGATGAAGAATCCACCTCACTGTCTTGCCCTGTCACATGTTATAGTGGGGAAAATGCAGAAGCCACTTTGTCCATGGGCTTAAGTGTGGGTCCTCAGAAAGCCGGACTGTATTCCACACTATGCTGCCTTTAGGTGTTGAGCTTGGGCTTGCGGAAAGCAGCTAGACACTGCTCAGCGGTGGGAGGGTGCAGCCTAAGACGGGGACCCCAGCCCGGGTGAGAACAACACAGGCTGAGGCCAAAGCTGGGCATCCCTAATTCCCATCCAGTCACCACTGGAAACCAAATAGAGTCCAGAAGGGAGCTTCCCCACCCCCCACAGACCTGTGAGGGTGAGCCTGGGGTCTGGGAGAGGGGGAACTCCAGCTTAGCAGCAGGGATTGAGACTTAGGCTACAGCTCTGTACGATGAAGGCTTCCCCACAGTCCTCCACCGTGGTTCTTGATGAGAGAGACAGTCCTTGCTTGTCCATACTACGTATTCACTGCTCATCATGGGAAATGGGTGCACACGACTTCCTCAGGGCAGACCAGAAGTTAAATTCCTTCCGCAGGAAGGAATGTCTGGGAAAGGAAGCTTATTGGCCAAACCCTCCGGGCCTCTAGATACCTCATTAGCATGAAGAACTCTGTTTTGTGCTGCAAGACCACTAGTCTAGTCACATTCTTTATGTGGGGAGTTGTCACCTATCCCAGGCCAGGAACCAGGTCAGGAGCAGGTAAAACACCTACCGTCCTCAGGAGGGTGCCAGGGTTTCTGACCCCACAGACCTTACCAAGTTTCCAGGCATACACTGCCCCACAAGTAAGGTCTCAATCACTAACATCAATAAAAGAAATAGCTTTCACCTCACAGGAATGAAAGACATGGCTTATTATGGAGCCAAATACGAGTGACCATGGTCCCAAACCACAAATGCTGGTCTCCCAAAATACCATGCTCCAATGAGGTAGCAATTTCATGAACTTTTTATGATAACAGGAGGGAAAAAAAGCCATAAATCAAAACAGTTTCCAAATACTGATGGATACATCAAGTAGGTAGTGTGTGGCAAGCTGGGAAAACTGTGACAGGCCTCGGACACTGTGTGACAACACTCTTAGCCCTTCAGCTGGTGGGAAGCTAAGATTTGCTAATACATTCTAAAAGGTTTTGTATCTGTTCGTCAGGATATTAAGTCTAGCCTTATCTAGCCATGGGATGCTAAATCTAATCCAGAGCAGGACGAGGAATGACCATTTACCCAGAGATGGCCCAAGAGAAGTTGTAGTTTGGGTTCTAGACCTGTAACACTGCAACCTCCCCACATGCTGAAGTTCTTCTCAGTCAGCTAGCCTTGGTAGACACAGCAACTATCTAGGAATTCCGTTCCCTCTAGTAACAAGTCTTACAGGCTTCATACCTCCCAGGCTTGATGGACAAAGGCCTTGGCAGTGTGCTTACCCTACATCTGACTCACTGTGATCATAACCAGCACAGTGTGGATGTAAATGGGAGAACTCATGTTTCTTCAAAGGCTTCTAACCTATCAAACACCTACTTATTTAATTATACCAGTAACATTTTCAGTTGTTTTTTTAAAAAACAATATATCTTAAAATGTGTATTTGCTTGACTGTATGGCTGTTTACCACAGAGGCTACAAGAGGGCACCAGGCCCCCTGGGACTGGAGTTTCGAGCTGCCGTGTGGGTGCTGGGAACCGAACCTGGATACTGAGTCAGATGAGTAGCCAGTGCTCTTAACCACAGAGCCCTCCCCAAGCCCTGCCCAGTCTGCACCACTTGCCCTAAGCAGGAAAAAAAGAGAGAAAAAAGTATAACCCAGGGGGGAGGGGATTGCACTAAAAAGAAATGTAACTCCACTACCCTAAATAGCTCAGTTGTAAACAACATTTGCATAGTCCTAAGAATGTAAACACTAAGTACTCATTTAACCAGATGCCTATTTTGGGAGAAGGGGAAAAAAAAAAGGAAGTGTCTGTTACAGGAGGGATGAGAGTTAACTCTTGTTCTTCCAAGTAACAAGTAAGGAGCCACTTACTTGTTGTGTGGGGGTTGGGGTGGGAGTGGGGGTGGGCAGGGCCTCAGGATGTCCCTCTGTGGAGTGACAGTGATGACGGCTGTAAATGTGAGCATTTAAGGGGCTCTTATTCCCTGCAGCCATGGCAGACCAGTGGGGATGGAATGGCAGCCAGCGTGAGCACAGGCTGAGCAGACAGGCCAGACTGGGCTGGCTCGGGAAGGGATGGGCTCAAGTTCCAGGGCGGCAGGAGTCCGTCCAACTCCATGCCATCTGGGGTAGAGTGTAGTCACAAGTCAAAGCAGGTGACACCATCATGCGGTGGCCGTGTCCTGGTTCTGTGAAACCTGTAAAGCCATCCTGATGGATGATGTGGTGACTGGGAGGCAAGTTCCAGGCTCCAGCAAGATTTTTTTTTTTTTTTTTCACTGCAGGACACATCAGAGCCTTTGCTAGGAGGATGGTCATAGGCACCGTGAGACATGGCAGTCGGGGGTGGGAACGGTGCAGAGCTGAGCGTGTCCACGAGCCTCCATAGAGAACAGAACACTGCACCAGAGGAGTGGCGACACTCCCCAGCTGAGGGCGAGGCATGGTGCCCGGCACCAGCAGGAAAGGAATCAGCGTTCAGTTCTGTTTTGTTCCGCTGTTGAGCAAGGGCTCTGCCAGGGGCAGGGCTGCATTCCCCAGATCTGTATTCTGATGCCTTCACCATTCTGATCGCGAACACTTTCTCCAGCGGTGGGGTCTAATTCAGGCTTCAATGCCAACAGACAGATGTGAGGTTTGAGACAAGATGAGAGAAATCGCAGCCAGCCAGCAGGGAGGCAGGAGCCAGGGACCTCACAGAACTGTGGCGCTCCCAGGCCCACGCGAAACCACGATTAAACCCACGGAGCTCTCCCCCAGCCTGGAAATGATGGGGGCAGCTGTAAAAGAGACTACTGGTGTGAAGTGCGGGGTGACTGCCTGTCTCCCACTCCCTCTCTTCAGGGCTCTCCCTTCAGTTTCCAGATTCTACGGGCCTCTGGTGGGGTTTCCTGGGACTGACCCTTCTCCATCCAGCTGGGGAAGTCCCATTCGCCAGACTCATCAGAGAGGCTAATCAAGGAGGCTGGCCAGGTGGCTCAATGGGTAGTGCCTGTCCCAGAAGCATGAGAACGTGTGCACGGGTCCCCAGCATGCACAGAAAAGCAGCATGTTTAACTGAAGCTGCGTGTGCTCCCAATGGCCGAGCATCTCTCCAGTCCGACACACAGACTTCCCTGTTCACATTTTCTGCTCTCTAGCGTGGCCCTCTCTGGGGTGCTGGCGCTCTCCCAGTGGGTTCTAGCAACTCCTGTCCTGGCCCCGGGAACCAGCATGCTCCCATTCCATGTCACTAAAATGCATTGTGCTACTGATTATCCCACAATTAAAACCTTATCCTCGTCCCTTGTATTTTCTCTCAACCTTAGCTTCCTACCCTGGCCTAAGAACCCAAGATCCTTGTCCATTGGTTATTTTGGAAGCGTATCCATTGGACAGAAATGTAGAATCCACCCAGGTACTTTGTGGTGAATACAGAGTGGGCAAGGTAGTCAATGAGACTCTTCAGGGCCTCCAACACGTGATCACAGACTAGCTCTTCCTCCCCGTGGTCTGAACAGGAAGAGGTGAACTCTTCCAGGATAAGGCCCGGTGCTTCCGAAGCATTGCCTATACTATGTGGCGTTTTGGCAACAAGTCGCTGTCAGCGGGATAAGTTGACTGTCATCTGGAATTTCTTTGAGAGATGCCCTTGTCTTCAGTCCTGGGCTCATCCAATTCTTCTGGGAGCAAGCGAGGGAGGGAGGGAGAGAAGGAAGAGAGGGAGAAAGGGTGTCCAAAGGTGTCTGTAACCTGCAGGGCTGTCTGGAGTCCCTCTCAATTACCACCGAGTCCTGGGTTTCAATTCCCAACTTGACAAATATGTCCAGCCCATCTGTGTTGGGCTCCGGGCTCTGCAGAGCCGGCTTTGAGTTCCTCAGTCTTGCTGGTGTCTGTCTGTACTTCAGGGCTACATGGCAGGAATGGGAGCTGCCAGCCTGGGCCCAGTTCCTGCCTCTTGGTGCCCACAGAAGTGCTGGTGAAGGTGACTCCTCTGGGCCAGAGCATCATGAAGTCTCTGGGAGATGGGTCCCCCCCCTCGGTCCCATCACCCCCAGTTTCCATGAATGATGTCACCTGTGGTTGTTCTTCAGGTGTAGTTATGTTGGGGGACCCAGGGCCAGGCAAGGGGGCTCCCAGGAGAGA
Source organism: Apodemus agrarius (assembly GCA_964023405.1). Taxonomy (NCBI): domain Eukaryota; kingdom Metazoa; phylum Chordata; class Mammalia; order Rodentia; family Muridae; genus Apodemus; species Apodemus agrarius. The sequence continues at coordinate 64,996,272 of OZ030013.1, read as the reverse complement.
GTTCAGTATTCTCTCTCCCGGATTTAGGACTGCTCCTTGGTCCTCTCGGGGCTGGAACAGAGAGCCTCTGAGCCCTCATCCTTTATGGTTGGTCTGAAATGTCCCCCCCTCTCATGAGGACAGCGATGATGGCGTGCACTCAGGGTCTATTCCGTGGGCTGACTGACAGTAATTACTGCTTGAGCTGAAGCAGGGAGGCCAGTGCAGTGAGGGTTTCTAGCATGCTCATCCTCACAGGACACATGCTAGGCACTGTACCAACCGTTCTGGAGGAGGCTAAGAGGCGGGGAAGCACACCTCTTGTAGGGTCTCCTAGGCAGAGCGGTTCCAGCCCAGTCCCGTAGAGCACACAGCTAGGCTCTAGCTCTGGGGTGAAGCTGCAGCTCCTCCCTGCCGTACCCGGGGCACCAGGCAGGGTACCAGCTTTCCTTGACAAGTTCTTTGGTAGAATAAGCTAATCGTCCTTGGGCTTCGTGGGATTAATGAGGGCTGGACAATACAGTGAACAGAAGCGCTTTGAAGAGGGATAGATCTGGGCTGGGCGCACAACAGTCAGGCTTTCCTCGGATGCCTGCCAACGTGGCATCCCCAATCCACCCCTTTCCCTCCTCCATTTACTAACTGCCTAAAAAAAAAAAAAAAAAAAAAAAAAAAAAAAATGGAAAAGGCAAATCAAACGGCTGTGTGTGTGTGGCTTTTACAATGGGCACCCTACACCCAACCCCAATAGTGTTAGGGAAAGGCCCATTGTCTGGAGATTTTTGAACTCAGACCTTGAAAGAACCGATGCCCTCAGATCTCACTGTCCTACCCTCCCCCTGCCTTGCCCTAAAAACTCCAGATGCTAAAAATACCCTGGCCACCTGCTGCCCAGGGAGACAGTAAATCATGGGCCTTCTAGCACTAGAGTCCCAGCCAGGCCTGGTTCAAGGTGGCCCCAGGCACAAACCCATGAGGCTATGTTCAGGTTTCCCTACCCAGGCTGCTAGCAGCGGCTTTCCCTGCTGTCCAGGAGGCTAGAGGCAGAAGGGCAATGCCAGAGCCAGCAGGGCCAGCTTGAACCTGATGGAGTCCTTCTGGAGTC